>JAQZBX010000100.1:58571-150974 GCA_029593785.1 Cabassous unicinctus | reverse complement strand
CTGCCAAGGGAAACAACCCTTGTAAATCTTAGTAGATTTTCCAGTTCTTTCTCACCTAACTTTAAGAGAAATGAAGAAGTAATAAAATTTATAATTGTTTAAACAGCAAAGGGAGTTAATTAGAAAGAGAAAAGTTGGCCTTTAGGAGAGTCCTGTAGCTTTCATGGATTTATATTGTGCTCTGTCTTCATGTGAGTATTTGTTTTCATTATCTTTGGCTTAAAAAATTATAGAAAATTGTCTGTCCTGTGGCCTATATTGCACTTCAGCTTTGTCAGTAAATTTCCATGGATTTAAGATCAGGCTTTATAGTATGTTTTACAATAACAAAACAGTACATGTTTTCCCCTCTACCAAATCCAACCTAATTGAAAATCATAAATAAGATAACTAGGTATGATGATTTGTTATAAAATTTGTAGTTGCATACCTTTACACTGATTTATAAAACAAAAAAACATTAACCTTATTTTATGGAAAAATACTCTAAGTAAATGCTACTTTAAAAGATAGCAAAGTCAATTCAGTGGAGGACACATGAAATATAACTTCCGTCCTTAAATTGAGAAACAAATATGGTACAATGACAGCTTGTACTGTGTGGGAGAGTGTTTTACATAAATTTAAAAATTTTTCTGTGCATTTTTGATGTAAGGATCCTGGGATCATGTATAATCAAGAACAGTTCTGAGTAAGGAAAGCATGGAAAAAGTAATAGGTTAAAGAGAAGCAGACTTTGATATCTCTGAAATACAATTTATTTTGGCAAATAGATAGCTCTTTCTATAAGATGAAGAAGTCAGAATTACCAAGATGCATAATTGAACAGTATAGTATCTAATACATAGGCTAATGCATCCAGAAAAGCAAATCCATCAGGATTGTTCTGGAGTATTGATTCATTTTGAAACCTTGAGCTAAAAACGGAGTGCAGAGATCAACACCAGTCATGAAAGGAAAACAAAAGGCTGGCTGCCTTTGATTATCAGAGAAATGAAGAATGGTGTGATAGAGACAGAATCAGTCTTTCCAGGATTGGCTTCATTTTGCTTATTTTTCCTGTTACGTATGTGTCAAGTGACTATTGAATAATTAATTGAGAATGGATGCCTCTCCCATCACCCATCATGAATTGATGGCTAGAGATAAATGATTTCTAGTCACATGAAGTACGAACAAAGCTCTGCCTTCAACAGTATTTACACTGATTGCTGTCATTCTTTTTAAAGACTAATTTAAAAACAAATATATCTGTATTCATTAGAGAACATTTAGGGGGGAAAAAAACTCAACAGTCAGGCAAACATTAAGCACAAATTTAAATCATCTCTGTTCCCAGCTACAGTTCCTTTTTAAAATTTAGTAAAATATCACCTGAGAGTCTTTTAGTTGCCTTCATATTCAAAATACAATGTTAGGGAAGCGGCTGTGGCTCAATTGGTTGGGCTCCCGTTTACCATATGGGAGGCCCGGGGTTCAATTCCCAGGGCCTCCTGGTGAAGGCAAGACGGCCCGCATGGCGTGGTGAGCAAGATGATGCATAAAAGGAGACAAGCAGACACAGAAAAATGCACAGCAAATGTACACAATGAGCACAAGCAGCAAGAGGGGGATAAATAAATAAAAATAAATCTTTAAAAAAAAATACATTGTTAACTACTAAAAGGACAATCTTGAGTATTTGCTGCTTTTTTTTCCTGTCCTTGAGTGCCTTGAGACAACTTATGCACCTATAAATTTCTAGAATATTTTTATTTAATGAACTTAGTTTCATCCGTGCTGTTTATTCAAGTCTGGCAAGTTTTATTTCTTTATTTACTGATGGAGAGAGAAAGACAAGAGAGGTTATTTGTCATGCCCAGGTGTGTGGCAGAGCCCCAGGAAGAGCTCAAACACTTATTCCAGAACCCTGTGTTATGCCTACTGAATAAGATTTCCAGTTCTTTCAGGCTTAGGTTTTTCCAGTTCAGGTTTTATTCAGGAAAAAAAAATGGCTGATGGAACATAACTAATTTATTCATCTTTTATGTTTCGTGACCCTGAGAGTCAGCATTAGACCTCTACATCCCAGGAATAGCATCTTTCCTGAATGATAGATGCTTAGGGGGTATATGACTTTTTCAGTGAATTATACTTATCTAAGTGCCCTGTGCCATTACCATTTAATAAGCTCCTACTTAAGAGTGCTAGTAGTTCCTAACAGCTTGAAAGAATTAGTAATTTCCATGGCTACCCAGCTTACAAACAAAAACTAAAGGCTGCTCAATGACAGATTGATTTAATTTATACTTCTTATGAATTCCAGATCCAAGACTCATGCATTTTGGTGTCACTTATATTAAAATTTCATACTAGACTATGAGTGCCACCTTTTTTTACTTTTTAGCATGTATGTCTTGTGTTGACTGATTGCACAATATTACTGAACATGGTGGTGTGATAGATGCCATTCAATAAAGCCCTTGACCTTTATGATTTTATAATGTGACCAGATAGAAAACTATATTCACTCATTGATTGATTCATTCATTTATTCAGTAAATATTAATTGAGTGTTTTGTGAGTGCCTAGCAGAGTACTAGACTTGGACAATAAAATGGTGAGGAAACTCAGGTATGGTTCCTACCTTTATCGACCTCACATTGTAGTTAGGAGGCACATTAATTGAAAAAAAAAAAAGGAAAATTAAAATGATGGCATGTATTTTAAAGGACAGGTACATGGTACTGTGAGAACTTGAAATAGTGTGGTTTGACCTAATCAGGGAAGGTTCTCCTGAGGAGGAGGATTAAAATAAAATTTGAAAAATGAGAAGGAATTAACTGGGTAAAAGCAGAGGAGAAGAATTAGATGTGGAAGCTTCATGGCAGGAGATGGCATGGCATATTCAAGGAACTGAGAGAAGGCCTTTGAGCAAGGACCTTTTTAGAGAAGGGAATTGGGTCAGATCATGTGGGGCCGTAAAGGCCATGTCAAGGCTCTTAATCTTTAAAGTAAATGTGATGGAAAAACAAAAGAAGGTGTTTAGTATTAAGAGTGGGGAGGAAGGTGGCGTTATCAATTTTGTTTTTCAAAAATATGACTCTGGCTACAGAGTAGAGAACAGATTGAAAGGGGGCCAGAGAAAAGAGAAAACATTATTTTCTGTTTGTCAGTCAACAACATTTGTTAGGCACCCACAGTAAGGCTGTAGACTGAGCTGGAGACGTGGAGAAAAGCAGGCTTCTTCCTCTGAGAAAGTTAGACTCTTCTTGAGTCTGGTTAGGTATAGAAATCTAAGGCCTTTTATAGTTTGGAGTATTTTGATTCCACCTGTAAAAAGAATTTTCTGAACCATTTCTTTGGATTGTCATGTGGTTTCTCTCAGGTATACATTCAATCTAGAGGCTTCTGGAGCCCAGTGACGATGCCATACTCCCCCCTCCCCCCAGAGTATCTTTCTAATGACAATGCATATTGGTTGATTGCTTCTAGGCCTTCAATATTTCACCTGCTAGAATGAAAGAAAACATTATGTAGGGACTTAAAATCTTTAGTGATTTTTTTTTAAAAATTAAGTAGTTACTATATAGGTGTTAAAATTAGATAAAAATGATTGAGAGATTTTGTCACAACTTGGTCTAAAGTCGACCATTGTAGGAAAAGTGAGTCACTGGTGCTGAAAAACCTTTGAGTGGGACTGAGAAACCTAGCAGTGATTTGGATCTAGCTGAAACTTTCTGGACAGCTCTTAGAGTAGGACAATGAAGGCATTTACCTGGTCTATTACAAAAGCTTATCATGACTATCCAATAATAATCAAGATTGTGCTACCATTCTAGAATGCCACAAATGAAGTGGGATGTATTATTTTGAGAGATTATTTTTTCCAATTCTGAGATGCAGTTGTAGGATAGAGGTGAAATTTTACAGGCTCTGGAGCCAGACTGCCTGCTTTCAAGTGGGCACACTCAAACCTTCTATGCCTCTGTTTTGTTAGCTGTGAAATTGGGGCAATAATAGTGCTTACTTCATAGGTCTCTTAAGAATATCAAGCAGGTGACTTCATGTAAAGCTCTTGGAACAGTGCCTGGCACATGGTAAGCCTTCAGAGAGTGTCCAGTGTTATTTTTATTATTATAATTACTACTACTACTGCTACCGTCTTATTTAGGAGTGCTCTAAAGCAAAATTCAAATATGAAACTTTTTCTCTCTTACCTAAAAGGAATTCTAATCTAATAATGATCCTTGATTAGCCCAAAGCTTTCAAATTGTAAATAAAAGCACACAACATACACAGTGAGCCTCTGTTTCTGTTTTACACAACACTGTTGTAATGGTACCCATTTCTAGGTATATTTCAAAATATTTTTAAAAACCACCTTATATTCTATAATTTTCCTTATGGTTGTTAAATTAATGTTTATCTTTTAACAGAAAGCAGTTTTTAAAACTGTCTTTTGCTCTCCACAGAAACTAATATCTTTAGTCCATCCCAATCCTTTCTCTAAACACTGATTTTTTTTGACTACATTAATAACTTATCTAAAATATGATTTGCTCTTGGAGGTTTACAGTAAGTTATCTATCTTAAATAGGAACTTTTTTTTTTGCTCATTGTCTGCTCGTTGTCTGTTTTTTTTCCCTTAGGAAGTATCTGGAACCGAACCCAGGACCTCCCATGTGGGAGGCAGGTGCTCAACTGCCTGAGCCACATCTGCTCCCAAATAGGAACTTTTTAATTGCTTTAATTTAAGAAAACATATATCCAAAGTTGAAATTTCTCCTAGATGCTCTCCTTTAAGTAAATCTATTTACATGTATGCTGCAGCCATGCTTGATTATTAATCTGAACTTTCAAAAGCTCGGACATGATATATTAAATTTTATCATACACAGATTGTATTCTTTTTACCATACTAGTGAAATCATGTTCCAGTTATGGATATCATTTAAAAATTGTGATATTTAAATTCTTTATTTAAAAATTATATTCCTGATTGATTACAGAAAGGACTGGTACTATATTATTCCTTATTCTTGGCTGTATTGTGAAAATTAGGACTCTGAGCCACACTGGATCCTGAAAACAGTTATTAGCCACTTTCTTAGTGAGCATTTGATTGCCACACTGGTTGCAGGCTCAACTCCTGTAAATGTGTATTTACGATTATGCCTTGTCATAGATATGCAAGTTTGTATTTATTATAGAGATAATAAAACTAGAATTAGAAGTTTATATTACTAATTGTTTTCAAAATGTGACATAAATATATATAAGATAATGAAGAATAAATTGATTTTTTACATTATTAAAGTTTTTAGTTCATTATATAGAAAAAAATATTATTATGCAAAATCCTTTAATTTTTTTTCCTGGCATATCTATAACTGTATGGCCCACTCTCCTTTTCTTACTCTGAAGTGCAGGAATAGGTTAGTTTTCATGGTCTTTGAAAATGGGAAGTTTTAAAAATGTTCCAGTTAGGTTGTTTTTTTTTTTTTTTTAGAGTGCTTTAGAAATTGTATGGTTTTGGTTTTCTCTCTTGAGCACAGATTCTGCTTATTTCTACCTGAATATGGGAATTGGTGCAATGCATTCTCAGATTCTTTCCTGCCATATTTTCTCATCCTAATGTGTATAAATAGAATGTGGTGTGGGCTCTGAGACCCAAATTCCAAGGGTGGCTTTGCCTCTAAGGAGCTGTTAAAAGTAGAGTAAGGCCATGAACATTCTGTGTCTCAATTTTCCATATTCTAAATTGGAAAACCACCTAATTAGACTACTAATAAATTGTGAACTCCTGTTAACTTACCTCACAGAGTGTTTGTGAGTAGATAGTACATGTAAACTCTTAGGAATACTTAAAAATTTGAAAGAAATATCTAATGGGGGAAGGGTAGGTGGTGCTAAGGTATTGTGAAAGTTAGTAATGAAAATGTCAAACAGGCTTCTGTAAATCTACTGTGGGGTCAATATAGATATATTTCATGCCTTTACAATTTATGCCTACTAGTACACATAGGGTTTGGTAGAGTTCTGTTATTACACGTTGATACAGTGGTATATTAAAAACCAGGAGAAGACTTTGATTCCTTGTTCCTCCTACTTAAAATGTAATCAAATGAAATAGAAAATTTAAGATAGCAACTGTATGAGTGCATAATGTATGATTTTATTTATATGAAGTTCAGAAACAGACACAAGTAATTTATGGTGCTTGAAGTCAGAATAGAGGTTGCTTTTTAGTGGTATTGACTAGGAGAGGACACATTGAAACCTTGGGCATGATCAGGGTGGTGGTTAGATGGTGTCTTAGTTTCCCAGCGGCTACTGCAAATATCAAACAATGTGTTGACTTAAAAAAATGGAATTTATTGGCTCACAGTTTTGAGGTTAGGAGAAGTCCAAAACGAAGGCATCTGCAGGGCACTGCTTTCTCTCTGAAGAACACGGCATTCTGGGGCTGACTACTGGTGATCTTTGGTCTTTGGCTTTACTGTCTCACGACAATGCACATGGCAGTGTCTTCTTTCTCTTCTAGTGTATTAGTAAGCCAAAGGGGTGCTGATGCAAAATACCAGAAACTGGTTGATTTTTATAAAGGGTATTTATTTGGGGTAGAAGCTTACAGTTACCAGGCCATAAAGCACAAGTTACCTCCCTCACCAAAGTTTATTGCCACGTGTTGGAGCAAGATGGCTGCCAACGTCTATAAGGGTTCAGGCTTCCTGGGTTCTTCTCTTCCCGGTCTTGCCTCTTTCTGGGCTCAGCTGCTCTGCTCACTCCACAAGGCCAGCTGTAGTCTATTAGGCAAACGGCTTTTTTCTCTTCCTGGTGTCTTCTCTCTTTCCTCATGACCAAGCTCCTCTGTATGCTTACTTCCCAGGGCTCCAGCTCAAAACCCCAACCTCCCTTCTCTGCAGTGCGGTTTTTCTGTGAGTCCCCACCCACCAAGGGGGGGGCATGCAACATCCTACTGACATGGCCCAATCAGAGCCTTAATCATTATATAATCAAGTAAAAGTAAAACCTCTGAATCCAATACACTATAATATGCCCAGAGGAAAAGACCAGTTTACAAACATAATCCAATATTTCTTTTTGGAATTCATCAATAATATCAAACTGCTACATCCTGGTTCCATGATTTCCAGCTGCTGGCTGTTCCCCGTGGTTTCTCCCTGTATGGCCTTCTCTGTAAGACCTCCAATAACAGGATTAAGGCCCATCCTGATTCAGGTGACTTCATCAATTCAGTTGCACTCTTCAAAGGGTCCTATTTACCTATTTGCAATGGGTCCACACTTACAGGATGGATTAAGATTAAGAAATTGTTTCTCTGAGGCTCATAACTCCAAGCCACCACACATGGCTACAGATCTTTATAAAGATGGACTGAACGAAAGCTAAAGATTTATATATTTTACTCTATGTGATCTATACCTTTAACAAACCCTTCAGATAAAAAATAGGAATGCTATTCATAGAATAGAAATGCACTGAATGTACACAAAAGCTTCCTTACAAAGGAATCCTTAATGGAAATCCATATTGAAAAAATTTAGGCAAAAGGAGTTAAATATTTGTAACATAAACCCAAAGACCATTCTGGAGAGCAAGAGGACTTATATATGAACAGGCGAAAGAATAAGGGGACGGGGAGCAGGTGTAGCTTAGTGTTTGAGCACCTGCTTCCCATGTGTGACGTCCTGGGTTCAATCCCCGGTATCTTCTAAAAAAAAAAAAAAAATAGAATGGGGGAGAGAGTACTCTGTTTAAAACACCAGATACAACTTTGAACTGAATCATTTGCCAATTTCTTGTGCCTTTTTAATGTTTAGAAATAAAACGTAGTTTCTTATTTAGCATTTACATCTATTGAGCAAAAGTCCTATCAACATATTCAGGCAATATAAAGCTTTCCAATTATGACTACTCCACTGTAGAAATTGTAAGTAATTGAGTGATGAATAAGCTGTAATAACTTAATAAATGCTTTAATGTGTGATTGGATATCAGAAAATTCATTGCTAGTCTAATCATAGCTCCTAAAATACTTTCTAAATCAATAAATATGTATGATTTTCACCAAAAAATATTAAGCACCAAATTCTTTCCAAAAGTGTATTTGGTGTCCATGCTTTTAATGGTGCCATTAAAAAATGGCAACTCTTGGCTTTGAGTACTAGTGATCTAGCACCATTTAAAATCACTGTTTAGAATCACAATAGTTGTTGTAATTATTATTTAGTGTTTACTGAGTGAAAGACATTGTACAATGTGTTTTCCCAATCTTACTGTATTTATTACTAAGACTAGCTCTACTTAATAGGTTTTATAAAATTCCCATTTTCCAGATGAGAAAATTGTGGTTAAAAGATGTTAACTTGCCAAAAGTCCTACTGATACTGTATAGCAGACCTGTGATTTGCACCGATGTGGGCAATGCCCCAGCAGGCAGTTTGGTCCATTAGTTGACACAGCCAGTGTATTTCACTTATCAAATAGATAGTGGATGCCAGGAGTGTGTTCTCTAGTTGTCAACTTGTTGCTAATTTAAATTAATAAGGGTTATGGCAGACCCTTGAATTTAATGCCACTTTCTGATAGTAAAGAAACAATAGAGCTTATTCTAAGTTATCACATAACACTGTTTCCATACACTTGCTTATTTGCTTTTATTGTTGACCTTCTAGTCATATCATACTTAATGGGTCGATTCTACTCTAATGTCACTAGAAGTAAGCCCCAGTAATTTGCGTCTAAACATTGCATCTTGTAGTTTTGAATAATAGACTTAGTTTTCATGAAACAAGCAACGTAAAATTTCCATGAACCTTTGGGAGATAAAATTATTAAAATGTTCATAGTCTGTAATGATTCAGCACAAATGTAAAGACCTAGCCCAGTCACACAAGTAGACAATTAGGGAGAGTTGCTGAGTTAGAAAGTGGTTCTGCAGAAAATATAGATGATGGTACCGTGGGCAGTTAATTGAAATTACATAATGAAAAGATAATATCTCTTTTTGGATGAGTGAGTTTGGCTTCCCAACACATTGCCTAAAATCAACTCAAGCTGAGCTGTTCTTAGAGTTAGAAAGATATGTATTCTCTGTGCTATTTTATTTATATATGGGAAACTATATATGGAAAGAAGTGGGAGGAAAACAAATCTGACCTGGCAAGCCAAAGTGCTGACCTGGACTCTTGTCTGGTTACTTGTGCTCAAAGCTGTCTGCACTGTAATTAGAAATATGACATAGCATTACAGGAACAAGTGCTACTTTAAATAGCACCTTCTTAGGTTGGTTCCCAGGAGGGACCTGGTGGTCCAAAAGGTAGAAGAGGAGCTGCCAAAAAACAAACAAACAAACAGACAGACAGACAAACAGTTGCTTCACTAGCATCCAACAAGAGGGGCTTTCTGTGTTTAATTATAGACATAAGGAATTCTAGGTAGATGCTAATCCATCATGGAAACAGCACTTATCACAGTTTAGGAGCTACTGTTGTTTGTGACCTAACAATACCTGGCCCTGTGTGTGGAACCAGCTGAGCTTACGTGTTACTCAGATATTGCTAGATTCAGCAGAATAAACTGCCCCAGTCCAGCAGAAGCAAGGAAATTAAAGACTCATGTTTTTCTTGTGAGTAATGATGTTGCTCTGTAATTAAGCTTGCATGGATGGACTCTCCTTAGGGAAATAGCTGGCTTGACAGCTTATAACTATAGCTGCCATATAGGAGATAGCACTTTTCAGCTTAAGCTCCTTCTGTCTTAAATGCAGAATGGAGTTTTCTGCAAAATAATATAATTATTTAAAATTATTATATTTGATCCTTAAAACACTAAATGTTTAGTGTATCCAGTTGAAAATATTGTAAAAATAGGTGGTATATATTGCATTTCACTAGCTAACTGCACAGCTCATTGCATAATTGAGTATATTTATGAAATTTTATTTAAGAAATTGGTCCAATTTTCTGTGCAGTAAAGTACTGAGATATTTTCATATAATCAGACATTTGCTTCTGATATATAAATATATTTATGTGTATACATATGTGTATAAATAATATATACATATTCACAAAGAAATACACACAAAAATGTGATATATAAATTATATCATTTAAGCAAAAAGAGACTTTAAGAACATTGAAAATCGTATTAAAATCCTCAAAAATTTATATTACGTAAAAACATGGCATTAAAAATAGAACATTTTTAAAACTTAAAATAGGCTGCTGTAATACATATTTTTTCAACATAATACCTTCCAAAACTAAAAACTCTATTCTTAAAGTCAAATAAAACACATTTTTCTGATCAGGAATGGTATTAGAAATTTTGAAATTCCTGCAAGTTGGCATTTTCATATTATTGATTGACATCATCCCAACTGCTCCTGGGGATTGTGTGAAAAACTGTATTCAAATTTCCTCTGAGATTCCTCTGATGGTTACTGATATTAATTCATTTTGATGGAGCTTTATTATTTTTATTGGCATGAGCCACATTTGTGTTTAAACAGATGTAAAATTTAAACTAATATGTGATTATTATTTCTTTAAAATTTGCATACATAAGAAAACTGGGGAATGAAACTTATTTACTGAGCAATTAGTGGGTTCAAAATAAGTCAAGACCACTGCAGGAATATTTTGAAACAGATTTATTTTAGTAATACCCCAGAAGAGTTGTTTAGTTTTAGAGAAGTTGGAAAATTAATAAGAATTTTTGTTTTTAACATTTAAATGAGTAATGTATATGTTTTAGAACATGTTCCACTGGTCAGTTTCTTTTCTGGTATGGGAATTTTTTTGATACATAAGTCATTGATTCTCTCTTCCTCTGGCCTTTCAATCTTTATTTCAGTTGCAATTATTATTAAAGTAATATTATTTTGTTATTTCTATCATAATTTACGTTTTTTGATTATAGAACACATTCAAAGAATTTTTTTTCACTTGAAGTTCTTCCCTCCGTTTGTTCTGCACACTCTCCATGGATTTCTTTCACAAAAGTAAAGGCCTAGGTCAAACCGCAGGAATTAGAAAAATTCTCCCTCTGGGAGTGGAGCTCCTCTGTGACTGTTGGCTAAGAACCGTACCCTTTCCCAGACATCGTTGGAAATAAAGACTAGTGGACACCTCTCCTTCTCCCACACCAAAGAAGTTATTCATCCTGGAAAAAAGCTTTATTTGTTTAGCACAGGAAACGTGTTTTAGCTCAAACAGAGTCAATAAAGATTTGTGTTGGGGCCAAATGCACAGCAGTGGAGCATCTTCCACCCCTGAAGGGCAGAGGATGGAATGGTGACGAGGCCTCAGGGAAGCACTGGGGTGTGTGATCACTGAGAAAAGGAGAAGGAAGACTGAGAGAGAGGAACAGGAGATAGGAGGAAAGAAGAAGACTCGGTGGAAAAAAAAAGTGTTGGAGAGAGAGAGAGAGAAGAGCTCACACAATTTAAAACAACCGGGACCTTGAGAACTGGGGATTTAAAATGACAGAAATCACACATCTGGTTAGTGGAGGAGCTGGAACTAGAACATGCCTTTCTTGCCTTCTGATGCTGGGTTTGAGTTGAAGAGGAAAATGGGAGGAAGAAAAAACTTGGATAAACACATTATTGTTTACAGTTAAGCCACATAAAATAGAATGGCCCTTTACCGCTCCCTCCATTTCTGGCAGTGTTCATTGGAATTTTCCCTACTGACGATAGCACCTCCACCACCACAGGAATAATAGCAAAATCTTACATAGCACTGACTATGTGTCAAGCACTATTTTAAGTTCTTTACACATATTAAGTCATTTGATCTTCCCTACAACTCTGTGAGGCCGATGCTATTATCCCCATTTTACAGATATGAAGACCGAGGTCCAGAGAGATCTTAAACATTCCCCCAGTTCACACAACTAGTAATTTGCAGAGCTGGCACTTGAGCCAAGGTCACATGACCCCAGAGGCCATGCCCTTCATCTGCAGCACCTCTTTTTAATAATAAAATAATGACTGCCTAGATATCCACACACATTCTTTCACATACGAGAATCTCTCCTCTGTTTAAAAGATGACTGTATATGTTAACGCAATCCATAACTTTTCCTGGGCAGAATTTCTTCTTTAAATCTAATAAAAACGCTTTCTCTTCTGACATACATTAATTTCTTCTTATTATGTCCTCACTGGAAATAAATCCATGTAGTCAGTATCCTCTTGCATTATCTTTATCTGCCTAAGAGAAAGAGTGCTGTCTTCCCTGAGTGAAAAATGTTCCAGATCCCCTTTCTATGAAACTGGCCTGACATTCACCCTCCTTGCCCTAAGAGCTGACCGTCCCATTTATTTCACCCATTCTTACCTCACACTAGCTAATGCCTTCCCAAAGGTTTCCAAAACACGTAAGCATCAACCATCTCTGTTCATTAACACTTTCAGTGACTCCCTAACCTTTTCTCTTGCCTCTATCTGACTTGCTAATTTCCTCTTATACCTTGGAAGTTGCATAGGCAGGGACTTCATAAAATTCTTAGCAGGTTCTTGTTACCTGGTGGCTTAAAAATTGTCTATCACTAGTGTCTGTAGATCAGGGAGTCCAGAATTGTGTAAAGGGAAAACTCTTGATTGCATTGAATTTGTAATTAGGAAAAGTAGACAGAAAAATATGAGTTGACAAACAGAAAAAAGAATTTGGTCTAAAGAAACTGGCAGTGGTAATCTGGTCCACAAAGGACTAAACAATGGAAATGGATTTGAAAAAGAATGTGTTGGTTTAGGCCTAAGCAAAGAGAAAACAGAATTTGTTTGTAATTCTAATATAAAAGCAAGAACAGGTCAGCTGAAGAGGTGGATGAATTTCTCTCACTTGAGATCCTTAACCACACCTTGTAGACAACTGATGGTCTTAAATTGCTTATGATTTCCCTTTCTCTACCCAGAGGCCTGGACTAAATGACCTTCAGAAAGTATTTTCAGCTCTGTAGTTATGTAAATAATTGTACATTGTTTTAAACCATTAACATGTAGCTCTACCATGTCTGGGTTGGAAATAGCCCAAAACAAACAAATGAATATCCCTTCTCCCCAAAACCTATGCCCTCCAGCAAATAACCCAAAACTGTTTCAAGAATGACTAAAGTTAGATTTCATGGATGAGATTCAGTAAAATATGGCACCAACTGCTACAGAGCACTTGGCCCATCAGTTACTGTCCCCACTTTGCTGTGGCTGCCCATGGGTGTCCCTGGAATATCCTCTGGGCCACCTCTCCACTCAGATGCTTACGTTTGCCTGGAGCCTTCTGCTCTGCTGTCCTCTTCACACAGTGGATTGCCCCAGTTTCATGTTTCCTTGAATGTTGTTGAGCTCGAGTTACAGCTGCTGCCCATGTTCACCTACCCTCCTGGTCACTCTGCCATCTCCAGGGTAGCCTCCCGGTCCTGGTTCCAGCTCCACCAGGTGAGCTGTTCCTACCCTGCCGCCTAACGGCGGTGCATTCGAGTGGTGCCTCTCAGATCTCCATCCCTTTAGGCTCTGCATCATTGCTGTCCCTCTGGGAAATACAGCTTAGCGAGAAAGGGGCTTTGGAGATGGTGTGATTTCATCCTGGAGGAGGATTAAGAGGGCTGAAAAACAGTTTTGGGTGAAAACCAAAACAAGAAAACAAAAAAGCAACAACAAAAACACCACAAAATTAAAAGCACTTATTTCTGAGTATGTTGTCTGATTCATGGTCTCCAAGCCCATGTGGTCACAAAACCATAAATCTAGCTTTAATTTTGACCCATTCATTTTTTTCTCATTCATGAATCTGTTCATGATTCCTGTCATCACATATGAGATGAGATGTTAGCTCTGAGGCAGTGAGTCGTTCTCCATCTCTGTGTTCTCAGCATACTTGGAGACTAAAAATTTGGTAGCACAAAGTAAGAGGCTGAAATCTAAATGCAAGTATGAAAAATTCAGGCATCATAAATATGAATAAAATATAAGTAAAATATGAATAAAACTCACTATTAATGATAGTATATGAATATGTATAATAGGATACACATGATATATGTTCTGACATTTTTTATTCAGTTACATCTGTCAGATATTGCTATAGCAGCATATTTTCAGTAGCCAGCAAATAAGAGCCTTAATTCTGAAAATAGAAGTATGGTGGTATGCCTTTGAAGGGTGAGAAACATGTGGATCTTTTCTTAAAATTAAAGTTAATAGATTGTTTTGCAGTCTTAATTAAATCGTAATTTTCAAATTACTCCTATCACTGGATTCTTCCATATCAAAAGAAAACAGTTTGTAGTAAGCTAAGAGAGTTATAGAGGCCGGGTAGAAAAAGCACTGGATTAACTAATACTGAGTTTGTTTTGGAATCAAATGTTCAGAACACAAGGGAAGTCAGGAAACTTGACATTTCACTTTTTGGTGAAACACCTTTTTTGGTCAGCTACAGGTCTAAGAATTAAAAGAGGAAGAAGTCACATCCTAGAGGAGAAAGTTGGTGGATACATAGTTGATTTCAGCACAGTGCAAAAATTCTGTCACAGGCATGAGTCTCTAGTGCTACTGGCAGCCTGAAGATGAAGGGACTAATTATGGGCTTTCAGTGACTAGTTTCAGTTGATTTATTGACATTATGCTGTGTCAGGCTCTCATGCTCGCCAAGCAGGATTATGTTATAGTCTTCTTACCACTCTTCTTGCTCCTAGCCACTGCCCATCATCCCCCCACCCAGAGCCATTCCTCTCTTCTTCTGGAGTGATACTCTAAAAATAAAAATTCTCCTTTGGCTAAAGGATAAAGCCCAAACTCGTAAGAAGGACAGGTGAGAGCTTTTGTAAACTGGTCTCTTTGTCTCTCCAGGCTCATTTCTTACGTCTCTCCTCTGACAGAAATGTTGTGATCTAGACCAATTATTATTTGTATTATGAATAATCACTGCACTTACAAGTCTTGCGACCTTTTCTAGGGCTCTTCTTTCTGGAACAAATGCCTTTTGTCCAATCTCTGCTGAGTCAAATTCCACCCATCATTTTACCCCTCTAAAAGGCCTCCTTCTCTGTGAAATCCTCCCTGAGTCCCTTCCCACACTCACCTCTTGCTCTCCTACAGAGTTGGTGTTGCTTTATGACAACCCTTGTTCATACAGTTAGTATTGTACTCAGCACGTTCTGTTGTAGTTATCATCCTGCCTTATTTCTTCACTTGATTATAAGTTGCCAGGGGAGCAGTTACACAAGCCCAGATCCTGGCCCATGGTAAGATCTCAGTAAATGTTAGTAAATTTAGTGAAATGTAACATATTACACCAAGAATATTGAGGATAATGGTCAAGGGAAACAAATAAGCAATTCTTTAAAAGAAGAATTACAAATAAGCAAGAAATACGTGAAAAGAAGCTTCATTTCAATAATAAGTAAAGAAATATAAATTAAAATAAGGCATTATTTCAAGACTAGCCGATTAAGAGTTTAAAGAGAGCCGCCAAACCCTGTGTTGGCAAAAATATAGCAATATAGGCAGCCTTACGCCGTTGCACATCATTGGTAGAACTGTAAATCACTACAAATTTTTGAGGGGCAATTTTTATAGCAACTTATAAAAATGTGAATGGATATATTTTTTAAAATATCAATTCTACTTCTAGGAATTTTTGTCTATGGAAATATTTGAACAAATTCTCACAAATATATCCAGTGATACTCATTTCATATTGTCTGTAATGGTGAAAAAAAGTAAATGGAACAAACTCCAATATTAATTAACATGTAATTGGTTAAATAAACTGGTAGACCCATATACAATTTCTCACAGCATAACATGAGTGAGGAATAACCATATAAACTGACACAAAAGTATTTTAGGAATATACTGAGTGAATGCAAGAAAATATGTATATCTGTGTGTATCTACTCAGAAAGTAAGATTTTATACATACACACCTATTTTTATTTAAAAAGTCAATATTTTGTAAAGATCAGGTGTTTTATTGTTTTCAGTAGCAGGGATTAAAAAAATCTATTCAAATTGTTGCAAGATAAATGTATTTATAAGTGCAAGACCAGATTAACAAAAGAAGTCTGTGCCTCTCCATTTCCAGGGATTTTCTATGAAATTTCTGAAATGTCAAACCAATGGTCCATTTCAAAAGATGAGGTCCATTGTATGACTTTCCAAGGATTTGTCATTATCATCCTAGATTGAACATTCTGTCTAGAAATAAAAATAGAACGCTCATATTGTCAGGACAAAATATGGCACCGACCTTGCAGGAAAAATTCTGAAAAAATATCAGAAAAGTGAGAATGATAGAATTTAAATCCTATATAATGCTAAGGATTATTTTTTTTAACTTGGATTCAATTGCCAGATTGAATGGTAGTTTTCCTGATAATTAATAAAGGGATCCTTATACGTGCAGGGCCTGGGAACATGTATTGTTACTCCTTAGCAGAGTGATTTCTGTTAATGTTCCATTTGCAGCATTCCTCCTCCTTTCCAAATCAGAGAGATGGCTGAATAGGCCAGTGCTGTGTTCCAAATTGGTTTCATAGTAAGGCATATTATCATTCTTGTAATGTCTTCTCTCCCTAATGGAAATCCTAGAAACATCTGAGCAAAGTTCCAAATGACTGACAAGGCTTTCCTGCTTTACTTCATGCACATGTATGTTATCAGTAATTAGTTAGTTGACTCTTTAATTTATCTAAATTTGTGCAGGCATAATGGAAACTGGCAATACAATTTTCCATTGAAAATTGCAAATGGATGGCTAATCTAAGCAATTCACCTCCTTCCCATTCCTTTTGTACAGATATCTTATGCTACACCAGGATGGGTACACATTGAAAAGAGTTCATTTAAATTCATGCACCCATGCGTACAAATTGATTTGCATACTCATTTTGCAGTTTCCAAATATGCATTTGTTGCATAAAATGTTTCATATCAAGTTCCAAAATTACTCTCTTACCTCTTTTTCAAAAATGTAGATGGTATGAGCCAATCACATGTGAAATCTAGGTGCTTGCACAGCTGGATCCCTATAGGAAATGCTAATAGCATGGAGATGAAAGCCTTAAATGTTGCCATTGCCATAATTCCTAAGCCACGTCTTGTTCTTATGGGTCAGCTCCTTGAAATTACACAGGACAACATTGGAATCAAGTGACAAGAATTGATCCAGACTATCCAGGCCATTGACCAACTCATGATTTATATGGAAAGTACAGATATTAAGTAGAATAACTAATAGATGTGTTCTGATTTTTTTCTTTTCTATCAATTAGCTATGCCTTATTGGGCCTCAGTTTCCTTAACTTTCTCTCTCAGAATTTTTTCATTAAAAATTAGAAAAAAAAATCTTAAAATTAAAATGATGATGCAATTTATCACAGTAAATATTCCTAATATTATCACCAAGTTAAAGGTAATCTGTTAAAGAATATAAGTATCTCAGTACAAGTTTTATGAAAAAGCTATCAAATTCTTTTTCATTTATGACCATTTAAAAAAGCTGAAGTACTGTAAGTTGAGAAATTATCACTATTTTGATGGCTTTTATTAGATATTGAGCATCTTTTCCACATAATTAAAATTATATATTATAAGATATAATATTAATAACATATTTTAATAATACCCTTAGTAGTAATGGGTAGGAAGAGGAAGAGATTGATATTTACTGATTGTCATTGTCTACCGAGAAAAATAAGCATAAAATAAGAGGGATATATCTAAAAGTACATTCTTAAGTGTATAGTGGTTAAGTACATATCTTGAGGAGTTTTCTAAACCTTTAAACATACCAACTTAATTTGATTGTGATTTACTAAATAACTCATAAAGTGTATTTGTTTTACCTGTTGCATCACCAAAACCTCTCTAAATAATTGAGAAATCATAACACAGTATGCACATTTTTAACCCTCCTTAGATTTCAAAATCCCTGAATAAGTATTGCATCAACTTTTCCTTGGATGATAATTTTTTTCTTTGACTACCATCTATGCATTCCAGAAATAGTTAAGAAAATTATATTTTTATTAATCGTATAATAAAATATGTCCGATTACATATCAAAACAAAGATAATCTGTTACAAACTGGAATTCTCAAGTAAAATGGAGCAATAGCTATAGCTAATTATAGTTATCTAAGGTAGTAACTGATATAACAGAAAAACTTTAAAATATTTATGAAATATTTAAAGGCACTGGGCTAGACACTGGGGCTGCATGGGCCTGGGCACTGCTGTTATGGAGTTTATAATCCATAGGTAAGTACAGACATATAGAAGGTCAACTACAATATAGAGTGATCAACACTAATGATGGGGTACATAGGTCATAAGAGAGAACATAGTAGGGTTATGCAACTCAGATTTAGGGGTAGAAAGGCTTCTCAGGGGATAAAACAGATGAGGTGAGACTTGAATATGATATGGATTAGTTAAGGGAACAGAAGGGAGAAGAGGGAAGATCATGCTAACAAAGACTAAAAGGACTAGGCTTTATGTGGAGAACTGAAAATAGTTTACCAGGGGTTCTTAACCTTTTTGTTCCACAGAACCTTTTGCCAGTCAGGTGAAAACCATGGACCCTTACTAAGTCCACACTATACTGTGTTTATTTAATAAATATATCACACCTCCACCCACACGTCCCCACAAGAATAATGTTTTTTTTTGAATTTCAGTTCAAGCTCACAGACCCGTTGTTAAGAATCCCTGGTTTAGACTCTCTGGTGCACAGAGGAAAAATGGTGTAGGGTAAGACTGGTAAAATACCACTGGACACTAAGCGTTATAAGTCTTGTAAACTACATTATCTTTGACAATGTGGTGGAGTTAAAAGGACAGGAAGTAATAAAAGATAAGTTTAGAAAGACTGCTCTGGTGAGAGTAATATGTCTTGGATGTCAAGCAAAATTGGATATACATGGTGGCACCAAATATTTAAATAACTTAGCTCTGGACTGAAATGAGAGAAACTAGAGATTCTTGTAAGAAATATCTATGGTCAGCAATAGATTTATACATGTTTTGAAGATTGTTGGTTTGCACCATAAATAGAAACCCAATGAAAAGTGTAGATTAGATTTTTGGAGAGAAGGCATAGTACAGAACTGAATAAATGGGATAAGGATAGACTAGCTCTTGAGTTGGACTGATAACTGCTAGAGGGAAGACCTTTACAGGGGAAGTCAGAGGATGATGGAGGCCAGGGATCCAGTTCACAGAGAAATGAAAAGAACCAGGAGGGACAGAATTGAAAATACCAGAATAAAAATGGTGGCTATTTTTGGCAAACAGCTAGATCTAGGCAGACATGCCTATTCTAGTGATTGTACAATCCGTTCTCTCTTGTAGGATAAGATTTGTCTGAGTTCCACCGAAGTCTAAAATTAATCTTTCAAGAGTTCTCCCTTTCCTTTGATCTATTTCCGTGCTTACGCAATGCACTTTCCACTCTCATCCAAACTTCCAGCTATCTTAGTATAGAAAAGTATATCTCTAGATGGGTAGAGAAATGAGTCTCCCAGCCACTGAAATTCCCCCTCCCATTGTAAAATAATGAATTAGCTCCCAAATTTATAGTATAGGGGGAAAGTAACCCACAACAGCTAAGCCCAAAGCCACTTATTAACAAACGCTTACTTATAAAACTATGTTCTTTCAAGTTGCTTTCATAAAACTGCATTTTCTAAAATGTTCACAAGTTTTAAATATTCATATTTGGCTATGTAATACAATAACACATATATTGATGACATGTCTAAACAAACATGAAGGGAAAGAAAAGGGACTGAGGAGTAACCAAAAACAGAAACTGTGTGTATTAAAGTAAACATTTACTAAGGCTCTGCATAGCTCCTTTGTTTTCTCATCCAGAGTCTATTTATTTACACTGTCTTTTATCATCTGCCTAAGGCTTTGTTCAAGGCAGGTGTGTGGGGGACAGTTTGATGTTATCCAGGGCCAGAACCAGGCTTCCTTGTTCCAACTCCAGGAACCCGGATAAATGAAGTTTTCTTTAAAAACCAAGAACTGAGGGTCCATCCAGGATAAAAGGTGAAGGTATACTGGAAGGAAAGGAATTACTAAAGTTGATTTGCAGCGTGTCTGTGAAAAGAGAGTTCTGGGATTTTACAGTGATGATGGCTGAAACGAAGCAGGGAAATATGAGTAACAGCTACCACATCTTCAGTCACAAGCTGAAACTTCTGCATAGTGATATTTCATTTCCATAACTCACTTCCTGATTGATAACAGTTAAGAAGAAAAATTACTCAACTTTTTAATATTTTTCTTTCCTTCCTTCTGATAGAAGGATATATATATATATATACGTATACATGGGGACCCATTTTGCCCATGTACAGGGAAACTCAGAGTCATATAAGATTCTTAATTACAGTGCATCTTGTTTGCCTGCTTAACTTTTGCACAGATACTCTACATTTTTAAAATTAGAATTACTTCCATGTCCTATGTGGAGGTAGACTACAAGTAAACGAATCAATTTTTAAAATAGGATATTTTGATGACTCAATGTGAAACTCATTTTTGGAAAGGAAGTTTCAAGAAAAATTTAATAGCCACCATAATTAATCTCTAATAATTTTCTCATTCTGAAATATTTAGAAATAAGAACCATATATAAAAATGACCTGAAATAATGCCCCTGGTGGTCCACGTTCTTTAGAAACTCCACAGGTTAAATAATAAATGTAGCTTAGTTAAGCATAGCTCTCATAACACTTTGAGTGGTGCATCGTAACTGGCCCGTTAAACTGATGACAGTAATTTTCACCTGAGGTAAGTTACAGTTTTTTCAGGAATTCATCATTTCTTCGATACCTTCCATACTTGTTTGTTTTACCTCATGAGGGCTGTATATAACAGATGCTCAAATGAGTGGAAATGTAGGATACTCCTGGATGGTAGTAAGTAAATCCTCTCCTCTGCCTGCTCGTTCTTCTGTTTTCAGATCATTAAGTGTACTGGTTCCTTCAGGTAGAAGAGTGTATATAGTAATATTTGAACAGAGTTTTAATTTGTCAGAAATTTGAGAAGAATTTACTAAGAAGTGAAAATATCTTTAAAACTGTCCAAGTTATTTTGGAGTTAGATGAGAACATGAAAAGAACATGAAGATATCCAGTCCAGTTGCTCTTTTGAAATATGAACAAACTGAGGTAGAGAGAAATTAGAGAATTCTCCAAGTCACAAAATTAGTTTCACAACTGGAACAAGAACACAGGCCCAACATAATTTCCATCATTGCATTTTCAAGTGGCAAAGAGAATCACACTTCGCAAATTATAATCCATCAAATATATATACGATGATGGAATATTCCCAATGATGTGTATCCTTTTCTTCTATTTTGGGTATATTCACAAAGAACTCTTTCCTCCATCTAACCTGATTGGGTAACTTCCTCATAGATAAATGGAAGATACTTTCAGACTCATAACAAGCTCTGTGTATGCACTGGAAAATAAATGTGTTTTTCTCATGGAAAGTAATTTTAACAAATTCATCATTATATGATTCTTCTACTTTGTATTTTGGAACACAAAAGCAATTGTGTACTTCAGCAAATAAATCAAAACCCTTATAATTTGGAATATCATTCTATATTCTAAGAAAGCATGGCAGTTGATGAAAAGAGTACTTTCCTAGAAACACTACATTTTAACAGTGCTTCTGAATATGCCATAAAAAATGTTTTTTTGCGTGTATTATGTCAGTCAGCACTTAGGATATGTTATTAAATATAAAACTTTATTTTTTTTTCATATCAAGAATGAAATAAGACTGTTTCCCATATTAAATAGTAACATGAATAGAGGAGAGTTTATATTTTATAATTTTACTGTGTCTAAATTTTATTAAAATGAAACCCAAATGCTCTCTGAGAGTATTATTTTAAAAAAGAAAAAAAAAGTATGCCTAATTGATTTCCCTTTAGGGGAACTCAGTAAAATTGGTGTAGGAGATCAAAGCCTAAGTGATTCATTCATTATAATTTTAATAAATGTGTGGATCTGTTTTTATTTTAAGTACAGTATAGTGCAACAATAAAATTAAATTTGCAGATAAAAGAATAGCAGATGTTCTTTTATCAAATTGCTGTTTTGGAAAAGCACCAACAAAATGATGTTTTAAGTTTGATTTTCTGCTCTGGCTTGCATTTGATTTGAACTCTCTCATTAAAGTTCTAGCAATACAATTGCCTTTTCTAGGAAAATGACTTATCCTTTTTTTTTTTTTAATGAGTCTACCATTGTGCATATGTGTGTTGGAAACATATGGAGGCAATAAACTTGATTTGAGCTTTACTCTGTTTAGTACACAAAGCATTCATTCAGCCCTGAAGATATGCTAAAACAAAACACAAAGCCTATTCATCCCCCAAATAGGAGAAGACATTATAATCCTCTATAGCCCTCATCATACTTTCCACTGTTCCCTTGACTGTAAGCTCTTGCATCTTTGTAAGTAACAACTCTAGTGTTCTATGCCCTACTTTCAAATTCAAATTTATAATTTATTTCAGGCTAGGCCTGCTTCTCATATGGAAGCAGAAAAATGGAGAAGTTATTAAGTAGTGACTACTATGCTTTTTTTTTTAATCATTCATCATCTTTTGTAAATAATGACCATTTTTTACAGTGTTTAATTGTTTACTAGAAGTTAACAAAGCAAATCAAGTTTACAGAGTTAAGGCACACATTTTCCCCAAACTATAATATATATAGTATTGGAATTAAAGAAATTGGGAAATAGAAAAAAAAAATCTTTTCTCTGTTAACTTTTACTTCCTCATTTTTTGGATCCTATACTAGGTATTTAATCCTCAACCACAGAGTCCCATTTTCTGGATCCTTTTATCTCTTTCCAAAACCAGCTGCATGATCTTTTAGTAGCTTACTGTTTTTGTCTGTGAACTAGTGGGTAATATTACCTACCTCAAGGAATGTTAGGATTAAATGAAATAATCCATTCTTTCCAACAGTGTTTTATTAGCTTTTGCTGTGGCTTTAATATTATTGTAGGTGCTGGGGAGAGAGCCATGAAAAGACAAAGCCCTGCTTTTATGGACATGTTCAGGTGGGAAGGCAGGTGATAAAGAAATATGTCAGTAGGGTTTTTAAAATCATGAAATATGATGTCATAAGATGACAAATGCTATGAAGAAAATTAAAGCAGGATAAAGGCATAGTGAATGTATAAAGACAGTTGGTTTTTAGGTAGGTTGATCATATTGGGCCTTCTGAAAAGGTGACATTTGAGCAAACCCAGAAAGAAACATGCATTTATCTGGAGGAGAACACTCTCTTCAAATACAACAGACCTAAGATGGTAGTCATGCTTAAAAGCTCAAAGAAGAGACTGAAGGCCAGAGTGGTTGAAGACAGAGAGCCAAGTGGTTTTGAAAGTAGATGTATTGGTCCTGTAACTGGGGACCAGATTACATAGAGCTTGACAGGCCACAATAAGAACTTCAAATTTTATTCTAAATTCTATAGCAAACCATTGAATCATTTGAAAAAGGAAGTGATATGATTTATGTTTTAATCACTGCGTAGAGAATAGATTGTAGGTGCACAAGAAAAGGAAGTAGAGGAATCATCATATTGGCCACAGGCGATGCTGTACTAGCGTGGTAGTGCAGGAGGTAGGCAGATCTAGTGAATATTAGGACATATTTTGAAGGCAGAGCTGAAAAATTGGTGATGGATTTTACTGTAGGATAAGAATGAAAGACGTGTCAAGTATACCTGTAAGTCATTTGACCCCAGTTTCTGGATGACTGGAGGGGTCATTTCCTGAGAGGAGAAAGTCTGGGGAAGGAATGCCTTTCCCTGGTCTTCCACGCGGGACATGGATTAATGAGCTGAGGTAGTGCCTTCCTTCCACGCTGCTTGAGTGCCATGCTAGCACATCACACAGAGGAGCACCAGTGATGGGGATCCGTACAATGTGCCAGGCAGCTGAGGGACATTGGAGGCTTCTTCAGGTTGAAGCAGTTGGAAGAATACTCTGTTACAAATACAGTGTCTTTGTAAGCCTTCTTTACAGATTACTTTTTCAACAAGATTCTGGAATCTTAGTCACTTTTTGTTTGAATTTTTTCAGGAATGCCTTGCAACCATTTCTAGTCCAAACATATTTTTTAAAAATCTACTTATTGAATACTTAGTACATTCTAAGAACTGTGCTTAACACTGGGCTAAATGCATTTCATTCATTCATTTCTGTTTTAAATATTGAATTGACACTCTTATGTGTGCAAAACAAGGTCTCTGTTTTGAAGATGTTCGCCTTATTGTGGCAGGTGTATGAATTGCTACAAAAACTTGTAAAATACTTGGAAATACCATTAATTTACCTACAAGATAGTGATTTATCTTTCTATCATCAATACCAATTTATTCTACGTTTTATTTTCTAATCATAACATTAGTAGTTTATTAATGGAACATTTAAATATGTGCCAGTCATATTCTAAGCACTCTACATACATATCTTCAAGCAGTCATATACTTAATAGCATTTCTTCATGCTAAGTCCAGCTGAAACTTTTTTTGAAGACCTATTAGAATCAAGCATGATAAGAGTGTAAAGTGATCCATTATATCTGAATTATTAAAACACTATCATTCGTGAATAAATGAATACAGATCCTTTTAGCATGTCCATTAATGTAAAAGAACTTTCTTGGACGCTGCAGAAGAAATAGCTCCTAGATTTCAACTTCCTGTTTGCAGTGTCATTCTAGTTAATTAACTAGTTAATTTTGGAATGAGTGCATTCAGAACCAACTGAAATATATCTGACCTTACTGTTTTCTGTGTGTGTGTGTTTTGGTTGAGTAACAGTTTATTAGACATCGGTATGGTCTCTGCCTAATAAACTCATTAAATGAGTTCTGGACTGAGCCAGCTGATTTGAAATGTTAGCATTGTAGTTAATGGACAGGATTAAGGAAGGGACGAATGAAGTACCATACATAATTCCCATAAACTGGAAAGATTCCTTGGTGTAAACAACCTTTGGTTTGTCTTTCACTGGCAATTTTTAAAGTTGACTGTATTTCTATTTTTCTAGAGGAAGCCTAGCTTTTCTGAGGAGCACATTTCTTCTCGTGTCCTCTCTCTTGATTTCTTTTCATCAAAAAATTCAGAAATCTTCATGATACTTTGAAATATAAATACATATAAGCCTGTAAGTGATTCACACTTTATTTAAGATGTTCTAAAATGTTGACTTTCAGAAATATTTTTTGAATTGTTCTAAATTAAAGTGATCTCAATTAAAATGAAATATTTAAAACCTGGAGGTATTTTTTTGGGAAAAAAATGGTCACAAAATTTAATAAAGACAGTTTTAAAAAACTGCATACTCAAAAGAAATTGTGGTGATTTTCTATTCATAATGTACAAAGTAATCATATAATTCAAATGTTTTATTGCAACCTTATAAATTCCAAGAGCCATAAAAAGAAGGAAAAAAAATCCTCATGTGCTCATTTTCCTCCTTAATGCATCCTGAGGAGTTATTATAACAGAGACTGAGCAGTTCTGCCACTGCGTTAGCCCACAGAGCTGAAGTCCCCAGGCAAGGCTGCCTGTTCATTTTGCTTATTTCCCACTCCAGCGTCTCCTGGTGATATTGTCTGCTTGGTAAATCATGGGTCATGTGCAGGATCCTAATTTCAAGGGAACATGTGAATTAAGGTTTTTAACTTTCCAGTCTTCATCATAGTGGAAAGTAATATAGAGGTTAGTGTTGTTGCTGAATGAGTCCTAACTCAACGAGTTTCCTAGGACTCTGTTATTTTTTTTTTAATGTTAAGCACAATTTCCAGTTTCCCAATCCATGATATGAGGAATTCTCCTTGGTTGGTTTTTAAGGTTTGTTTTTTTTCCTAGCTCTAGAATTCTGAAGCTCTTTTGATTTGGCAGAGGTGGCCAGAAGCCAAGTAAATGCAGAGCTGAGATGTGAACTCAGGTTTTCTGGCTTTTTTTTCCAAGGTCTTTTTCCATTATCATTGGTGCCTTTGACATTAATTAAATATGTGATAAATAAATACATATGAACTTGCAAACATAAATACACATATACAAAATTTAAGTCAGTTTAAAACTTGCCTTGTGGATACTAAAAAAGATTCCGCTTGTTTGGCAAAGGGAAGGTAAGCTCGCCCTCCCTTACCTAACCCCAGCTCACCCATTTCCATCTAGGCTTTTCCTGGAAGAAGATGTCAGATTTTAGTTTCCTTTAATTGAATGTTCTTTAAGCAGGGTACATACACATTTGTAGCATTGTATCATAAAATCACACATTTACAAAGCAATAATTTCTCCCTCTTCCCCACAAATCGCCCATTCATTGTCTTCCCAGAAAATTGATTGACTGATTTCCTCTGTCTTCATTTTATTCATGGGAGATCAATATTTCTAACATAGCTCCTTGAAGAACCCGCACACTATTTATTAGCAAAGTCCTATGTACTTCACATAGCCAAAACTCACTCCCTCTATATAGTAGCCCTATCCACTAATGTCTGGACTTCAAAGATCATAACTTACTTAAATACTTATCTCCTAAAATTATCTGAGTTTTTTACAAAGCTAAAAATTATTACTTTTAAGGTCTCTTCCTACCTGGAGGAGTGGGTCTGAATGATGGCATGGAGAAAAAAGCATTCAGGGCATATTCCTGTGGAGGCCTTTGCCTAGTCACCCAAGAATTATTGCTGTGAATCTCAGAGCTGGCCTGTTCCATAAAAGGCCAGGACTTGTCTGCAGCTGCATTTATCCTGGACTGAAAGATAAACTACTAGAAAGAATACAGCATTTATTTAAAATCCACTGACAACTTCTCAGATTCTCCCGTCTGCAGAAGCGGCGCTCTCAGCGCTAAGCCCTCTGAGCTCTTATCTTTTCTCTGCCACTCATTTGTGGTGTGACCTGGGGTAGTCACGACTACCTTCTGGGTCTTTGTCCCCACCTAGAAAATGAGAAGGTGGGACTAGGTGATCTGTAAGATCCCTTTCAGCTTTGACAGTTCATTATTTTTCTGTTTAGGCTCTTTTTGTCAGCCCTTAAAGCAATATAACTTTCCTCCAAATTAATAATAAGCGGCATATTGATTGATACTTTCAGTGTTAATATAAATGTTCGCATCAATGTATTTCTTTCTTGAAATGGTCTTTTGTATTCAAGATTATTACCCTGCATTTCTCTTGAACTGAGCACAAACACTGTTGTTCTTCAAGCATGAGTGACTTTAATATTTAAAACTGCAAATCACATTGGGGATGAATTTTGAAGAAAAGAATAAAAGGGCCAGTCTAACTGTGCCACTGTTCATATCTGATTACCAAGTAAGGCTTAGCTTGTTTTGTGTCCTGTGCTTGCTGTAGCTTTCATAAAGCTAATTTTGCAGTTGTTAATTCTTATAATAATTAAAAACTCGGTTTTGAATTTATGCTTTTTAAAAACTCAGATGTGTGCACTGTAGGTGTAATTTATATTATCTGTAACTTTGGCAATTATCTGTTAATATTTATTGAGCATTCCCTGGATGCATAGCACAGAGGTAATGCATTCCCCAGCAGTGGACTGGAAATTAAAAATTCTCTTTTTGTAACATACAGTTTAAAAATGATTTCTCTAAACATGATGAGGCTTGTTGTAGAATGGATATAAGCTTAGATCCCTGGCTCATACTTTCTATTGTGTCTCTTTGGCTGTATTCTTCTCCCATAGAAAGTAACATCTTGATAAACTCTGGTAATGTGAAAACCTGAATGCTTTGGACTAGATGATCAAGTATAGTTGTAGTTGACCTCCAAATTGAACTCTATTTTTTCTTATAATGAATGAAATACAGTTGACGTTTAGCCTCTGTGTAGTGTATTAAATTTAGTGTGTGTGTATGTATGTTTCTTAGTAAAGTTCAGCAGTTAAGAATACAGGCTCTGACATGTTGAGAGTAGTAAGAGCACAGACTTCCTGGGTTTAACCACTTATTAATACCGTAACAGGTGACCAGTGATTTGATTTTTCTAAGTCTCAGTGTTCTCACAATATTGTCTCACAGTACTGACAATGATAAGCTCTCCCTTAGAAGACTGTGGTGAATAATAAACATGAAATGTTTAGAACCATGTCTAGCACAGAGAAAAGAACATGGTAAACAAAACCTAAACCTTTTTGTTCATGAGTGTTTTGGGAATCGAAGTGGGTGTTCTTGTGAGATTAGTTAAAATAGTGAGGGTAGGAAAATAGAAAGGAATTGAAGGTTAAGATTTATACCACTTAAAGAATGAAGATTTGCAAAGTGCTTGGGGTTCACCTTTTCAGCGTAATCATAAACCTTTCCTCTTGCATGTGAATGGCTTGGATAGAGAGCAGAAAAAGGCTTTTCCATATATTATAATTTGGTTGTGAAGAATCTTTATAAATAGTGCGTTGAGGAGATTATGGCGTTCCATAAGATGGTCTGTGGGGCACATTTTGTTATATGGAATCTATGATTGTACTCGCATTACACTTATATAGCATTTTACCAGGAATGAAGAATATTTTAGCATAAGCTATGGGTGTTCTGGCAATGTTAAAAGTGGGGATGACAACGAATTTGGATAATAATCTTAGAATTTGAAAGAACCACGGCAAATTGTAGAATTAAGCCTTTACTATTAATAGAATAAAGTGGGATTGAAAAAACTTCAGTCACTAACTAATGAAAAAAAGGTCTGAAGGATTGCCATAAGAAAATTTAAAAGAAAAAGGGAGATCTATGGATCAAAGGGAACCTCAATATGAAGACGAAGAAGCAAGTTAGCACTGTATCTTGTAATTCATAAAAGTCTTGAGGTAGTTAGGGGTAGTGGGAAGAGCACAGTATTAACTGTGTCATTGTGAATATGGCATAAATTATTTGGGCTTCCATTTCCATTCAGTAAAATGAAGGACTTAGGTTATGTTTTGTTTATGGAATCTTCCCATCTAAATATTCAGTGATTAATTCCCCTTGTCAGCAATTGTTATTTATTTTCCCCTTTAACCATCATTTGCCTTTCCCTCACTGAAAGGCACTCATTCCTAATATATATATATTTCACATATTTTCCTGTTTAGTTGAAGTCTGGTCTTTATTTGTCCTGTATATTTGAGTCTCTTGTATGTGTTATTTTAGAAATAACTAGGTTTGGTCCATGTGACTTTTGATCTTAAGAAGTTTTTGTCATTCGGTAAAATCATGCACTTGGTAAATTCTGTTTGAGGTTTCTGTTCCTATAGGTTTGACAATAATTTCCAAAGATATCTAGTTGCATTTAATGTGGTATGTTCTACTGACTCACCTACCTTTACTAATAGCCTCATCATCCACATAAACTATTCTGATCCCCATGTTTAAAGAAACAAATTATTTCTATGTTACATGGAAAAAACCTGCATTAAGAAAACAAACCGCATTGTTCCTAGATGAGTACAGCAAACACAAATGGAATTGAAGGAGAGAAGTATATTGAATTTCTTTCTCATTAAACCAGCTTCCTGATTTTCATTATACCTTCTCTCTAATCCTCATGGGCCCCTCCCTGATTTCTTTCAGGTCCTGCCAACAGCTTATTTTCATAATAGGTAAAATTCTGGTTACAATGAGCTGTGCTTTTTATAAGCACTAGATGTATCTTGGAGCCCTCAGATTCACTGATTTGCCAGTTGATGTTTTCTATTATCTGACTACTGTGTGCTGTGTGATGAATCAGTCTTTTAAAGTCATATCATGTATGGCTAAAGAAAAACTTTGAGGGCAGTCTGAGTTGAAATCATGAATTTAAGATGACTACTTGCTGTGTGACTTTGGACAAGGTTATTTAACTTCTGTAAGTCTCCGTATCTCTTTTATAAAATACAGTGCTCCTGTCTACTTCATTGCTTAGGTTTGATGAATAAATGAAACCACCTGTAAAATAAAATAAGCAGTAGCTATGTTAGCTAGTATTTATGTGTGTGTGTGTGTGCGTGTGTGTGTATGTGTGTATTTATAAAACCAATCATGTGATGGGTATTTGACTCTGGGTGTTACAGTGGATACGCAATGATCATTATTTGGTTAAAAGATTGGATTCAGATGTTGAGTAATTTATGATTGTAAATATACAGATTGAGTTGACTGCCTTGTTGGGGAGACAGAGGACATCTTTGTGAATGGAAATAGAAACAGTGTTCTCTCTTTCTTTCAGCGGATTGATTTAGGGAACAGATACTCGTGAAGATACAGAGAAACCAGGTGGCTTCTGAAGTCTCATCCTCCCTTTTCCTGAACTTAGTCATAGGTTTTTATACTGAAAGGTTCAGAAATGCACACTCTTAATCTAGACTTTCCATTTTTAGCCATTTATGATATAAACAAAAATAGATAAAATGACTGGAAAATAATGGTAGACATGCCAGCACAAGTACCACATGGGGAAGCATTCTAATGGGAGCCTTTGTTGAAAGTGAAGTTATGAGAATGGAATGAACAATAAAAAGCTTGTATTGCATTGGTGCCTTTTAATAGCTTGTATTGTATAATCTGTTTTGAATCTCAGAGGAATGTGCCCCTTGAATTGCATTCCCAAGAAATTAGGGAATCTATTTTATGGAAATTTAGTGCATACTTAATATCAAACTGTTTAATGCTCCTGTTGTTCAAGCCTTTCTTCTTCAAGTGCAAAGGCCTCATTGCAAGTGCAAAGTCCGCTAGAAAGAAGAGATATGGACAAAGGAGAAGCAGTGCTCCAAAGGACAGGCAAAGTGTTAGATACTGTGAAAGGTAACTTGCTCTGCTATTATGCAGTAGCTATCACAGTACTATGCTGGCACTGAGTAGATTCTCAAGGCCATACACCAGAAAGCTGTTTGCCTGGGATCCTCTTATAACCAGCTTACTATCCTCACAAGCATCCATTTCAGTGTGATGTTGCATTGGGATCTCTCTTCTCCCCCTTAGGTATAAGCTATTCAGGAGACTACTTTTGCAGAACATTGGGGGTGCGGTGGGGTGGCACCCCATTATTTAAAAATACAGATATCGTGGGTGTGTCTCAATTATCACATTCAATATGTCTGTGAGATACGGATTTCTTTATCTATTTCAGAGTGGAGAATGAAGCAGAAAAGTTTAATAGCTTACTCAGGACAGCACATAAACTGCCATTTATTTTTCTGGGAAGAGCTAAGTGTGTTTTATTCACTACTGTATTCCACTTTCTAGCATGATGCATACCGCTGATGCTCAAACAAATTTTTAATTTGAGGAAGGGAGGGAGGGAGGAAAAGAATAAACAAAACTAATGACAACAGAGCTAGAATACATTTCCAATTTTATCAGATTCCCCAAAGTGCATTTTCTGCATAACATTTTCTGCTATCTCCATTTATACTTATCCTAGAGGGAAAAGTCAAGGATTTGAGAAATATCGAGGTGTCATCCTGGCAAGCTTGTTCTCTGTGGAATTCTTGGAACCTTGGCCAGCATATGAGTAGTAGATCTGGGGAAGCGCGGGTAGGAGAAAGAGAAACTTAGCAAGATGTTGACTTACAGAGTTGGGAGAGCCAAAATCAAATTCCTGTTTAATAGGATCCAGGGATGCATATGACTCCAAATCCAAAGTGGAAAGGTGTTAAGAATTGAGAAGGAGAGATAAGAGAAGTCGAAGTATATTTCTTTACTTGATAACAGAACCAAAAACTCTTAAGTCACTCAGTCTCCTCTCTGTGCTCTGTAGAGCAAACAACATTCAATTAAGTATTTTTCCCTAGAGAATATAGTATGTGGCAAAGAATTCAAAAGAGTATTTGAACTGTTCACTATGCATATTTTTTGAAACTAGATCAGAAGAAGAGCTAAATATTTTGTAAGCCACATGGTCATTAATTTTCATTGACATTTATGTGGGGGGAAATTTTACAAAGTAATATTTTAAATAATATTTTTTTACTTTTTCTAAAAATTAAATCATTAGAAATAGGTTTCAGATGACTTGGTTAAAAAATAAGTCACAAAATAAGAGAAAACATCTAATAATGGATTTGTATCCTGAATGTAGAAAGTCCATTACAACTCAATAATAATAAAATAACTGAGGACACATATAATCAAATTGTTTGAGCAGAAAGTCCTTTAGAGAAGATATGCAGATAGAAAATTAGCACATGAAAAGATGCTTAACATCATTCGTCATTAGGAAAATGTAAATTAAAATCACAATGAGATGCCACTATACTTTTATCAGAATGACTAATATTAAAAGACAAAAAAAATGGTAATATCAAGCATGGATGAGGATGTGGAGCACCTGAAACGCTTGTGCATTGCTGATGGGATTGAGAAAGGATAAGGCAACATCAGAAAAGAATTTGCTAGTTTCTAATAAAGTTAAAGATATTATTCAGCGATCTTATTCCTAGATATTTAGCAGATAGATGAAAACAAATGCCTCCACCACCAAAAAAATAAATAAACCTCTACCCAAAGATTATAGTGGATTTATTCCTAATAGCTAAAATCTAGAAACAACTGAAATGTCCATCAATGATGAATGAATAAACTGGGTGCATCCATACAATCCATCCATTCTTCAACGAAGAGAGCAAACTACCAATATATACAACAACTTGAATGAATTTTAAATGCTTTATGCTAAGTGAAAGAAGCCAACTCAAAAGTCTATATACTGTATGAGTTCATTTATATGATATTCTGGAAAGGACAAAGGTGTAGGGACAGAGAACAATTGCTGGTTGCCATGTGCTTGGGGGCAAGGATGGAAATGGTTTTTATCTGGATTTCGTTGGTTGTTGCATGACTGTGTTTGTCAAAATTCATAGAACTGTACACCTTAAAATGGTGTTTTTTTCTGTATATAAATTATACCTCAAAAATAACTTTAGCGGTAACATCCTCACTCAAATATTGCATGTGTTCATAATAATTAGGTGAATGAATATAGAGCATGCTTATCTAAGAATAAAATCTGAAAATCTTTTCTGTCAGCAGAAAATATCTGGAGACATTAAATGGAAAACTGAATAAATTTACAAATACTATATTACTAAGATGTTTAATCTGACTAATCATCCCTCCAATTAGAAAAAAATAGCATGATTTTCTGTTATCTAAAATATTGAATCCCCCTCCCAACAAATAAGAGAAAATCTTTCTGGGGATTTGAGTTTTAAAAAAGGAAAAATGGAAAAGGTAGGAAATATGGAAAATAAGAAAATGAATTGGAAAGATGAGGGAAAGAGAGGATATCATGAAGAAGAGGGAAGAGTAGAACGCTGGGGCAACAGAAATATTAATGAAATAATATGTATGTGTTGAATGCTTACTGTATACCACTATGATAAGAATTGTACATGGATAACTTCATTTAACCCTCACAACAACCTAATGGAATACATACCATCATCATTCCCATTTTACAGAAGGGAAAACTGAGGTTTGTGTCAGAATACATAGGCAACCTTACATAGCCAAATGAAGCAATAGCATTCGCAAAATCAGGTGCAGCTGGTGCTAAAACCTGTGCTTTAATTCCCTGCATGGGAAATTTTGGCAAAATACTCTGAGATTTCAGTGAATTATCTCATTGTTTAAAAATAAGGTATGTTTGCATTGATTTCAGACAGGTTTGCCTCTTGGTTTGGTTTAAAGCTGGCACACCCTGACATTCATTTTCCAAAGGATCCTCTCCTTGGTGAAGAAAGCCTTTTGATTTGGCATTTTTGTTTGATTGTCTTTTTTGTCATAGTAACAAAAGTCATGAAACCATGCAGTTCACCTCATCACGTGTCTCCTTGAGAGAAAATAAAGATAAATAGTTTCTGTCAAAAGTCTGTATTATTTCAAGGTGGGTACTTTACCAGATGAACTAGTAAATGGGGACCGGTATCAAAACTAAAAGAGAATGATCAGAAATTAAGGCTGATCTTGTTATGCCACAGGATAGTCATGCTGCAAATCAAACTGTTAGGGACACAGATGACACTCATCAGGTCCAGCTTATGGTTGTTAGTGGAATATTGGAGCTTTCCCTGGCCCTTATGGAAGAATCCATATCATATAAAGCACTGTTGCCATCAGAACTATCCTGTTTCCTGAATAGACCTCACTAGTGTGTGAACATTTCAATAGTAGAGATCTGGATTCAAGGTTTATGAATTTTCTAAATTGAATAGAATATAGTGAACTTCACCTAGAAAATCAATCCATTCTGATTTCTTGCAAAAGATACCTGCTAAGGAAACATTTGCATGAAGTCCAAAAGAGTTAAGTGAATGTTTTGTAATGCTCCTTTTCTGCAGCTGCCGCAAACTGGACAGGGACCAATTGAGGTTAATGGTCTTTGGCTTGAATAACTCTACTTAGCTATCCATTAATCCACAAAGAAATGCCTAGATCCTCAATTATTATTGATTCATTGACAAGCTTCCCCAACCAACCAAACAGCATATGTTCCCAAATAACCCTGGACATATGCATCCTCTCTAAGAAGCTGTCTTAAGCGTGCTCACACAAATTGAATGTATAGTGGGGAGGTGCTTCAATGGTAATGAAGACTGGACTTTGGGTCTCTCTTGGTAAGATTCTTATTTTCTAAGATAAACTTAAGGTATGTGCAAATGTTATGATCCTTTTGGTTCATTATTTTGTTTGAAGTTTGTAACAGGATCTTCTGGGAGCATTAATTGTTTAAAATATGTCACCACACCTTCTAGTTCCAGAATGTGGGAAACAGAGCATACATTTTACACCAAGTGGTAAATTAGCCCGAAGTGACTCCAGGTAAATAGGGAGAGAATATTTGAAAGAAGAAAATGAGGACCATGATTTCAAAACCACTGTGATTTGTGGGGTGTGATTTTTTAAGCTTTCTGTTTTGTTCTATAAGACTGTATTAACTTAGAGAACCCTCAAAATTTGGTAATAAATCATTTCCTTGGCAATAAATAATCAACATATAAAGAAGCCTTAAACCCCAAATAATGATAAATAAAATGAATGTTAACACTAAATGTGACAAGATGGCAATTTTGGTTCATTTAATAGATCTCTCCTCTGTCATAATTTTATTTATTTAGCTTGCTGATTCTTGTTAATTGTAGAAGTTTATAAGTACATTTTCAATGTGAAAGAATAACAGCATTCAGAAATGTATTTTGAAAGGGGGAAAACAACCTCTACTCCTACCCTTTTACCAGTACTTTCCCCAAACTTAGCACTATTAAGATTTGGGGTGCAGTTTTTTAATCCTTCCTTCTGTACATTTACACATAAAAATACACATGTATCTGTATCATTTGCTTTAGTTTTAAACACTAAAATAAGCACTAGGTTTATTTTATAAACATTTTTCTGTGGTTTCCTTTTTTCTACTTACTATGTTCTAGAAACTTGAGAGTATATCTCAATCTTTTAAAATGTGCATAGTGTTTCAAAGTATGGAACATGATTTACTGACCACTTTGTTATTGGTGAAAATTTAGGGCATTTCAGTCTTTCAACTATTAAAATAATGTTGCAGTGGACATCCTTGTACATATTTGTTTATATTTTACTGACATATGTACACATATTTATTCATGTGTGAGTAAAATTTCTGAGGGTAGATTCATAAGAATGCAATTTCTGAGAGCTAACTACTGTCAGATTTCTCTAGAAGTGACTGTCAGTTTATACTTGCATTAACAGTGTGTAAAGTGTCTATTTTAATGCACTGCATGAATACTAGAATATTATCACTTTTTACATACCCTGATCATTTGAGGAAGGAAGTATGTTGCTATTTTCATTTGTTTCCCTGGTTGCTAATGAGGTGGAGCATCTTTTCACATATTTATTGGCCATTATTATCTTTTTCCCTGTGATTTGCTTGTTTATAAGTTTACTCATTTTTTTTGGAGTTATAATATCTTTTTACATATTCTGTATATTAATATTTTATCAGTCATATATGGGACAAATATCCTTTATCAGATATCGCACCTTTTAAAAAAACAACTTTATGTTATCTTTCTTTCTTTGGAAGTTTTAATTTTTATTTCATTTTTTAAAATGTAAACAAATATGAAGATATTTTTCTTTATGACTTTGGATTTAATTTTTTATTTAACACAGCTTTCCATTTCCCAAGAGAATAAAATCATTCATCTATATTCTGCTAACATTTTCAATTTGCTTTTTCATGTTTAACTCCTGCATATATTTCTTGAGCCCCATATCTTCCTCTTCCTTTGGATTCTTTTTTCTTCAATACTGAAACAAAACTCCAATTATTTCTTTCAGAGAGGTAGGTTGGTATAATACCTTCTGAAGTTTTGCAGATCTGAAAAAAAGTAAAAAGGTTTACTTTTGCCTCCCACTTGAATGTTGGATTGCTTGGGTACAAGATTCTATCCTCAAAGTCAGATCTCTTCATGGTCTTCTGTTAGCCAGTGTTGAAGATGAGAAGTCTGATGTCAATCTGATTTGCTTTTGAAATATGTACTTTTTATCCCCCCTCTCTGGAAACTTTTTGTATTTTCCACAGAAAGCTTCAAAATTGTTTCACTAAAAAAAAAAGAGTTCTCTTAATCCTTGGTTTTATAAAATTTTCAAAGATATGACGTATGAGTCTTTTCCTATCCATCTCTTAGCATTTGGTAAACCTCTAAACTAAAGGCACATGTATATCCTCAGTTTGGGCTATTTTATTTTATCATATCTGTTCTTTTTAGTCTATCTCAAAATGTGATTGGATGGATTTAAGAAACTTCCTCAACTTTTAAACCATGTCCTTTAAATGTTTTTTTTTTTAATTTAAACTTTTAACTCTATGATATTTTGTATATTTTCTTGAAAGAATTCCTCATACCAATCTTCCAGCTCACTAACTTGAGCTGTAGTTGTATCTAGCTATTACTATTCAACACTTTTATATAGAGTTTTTTATTTCAAAAGTCATGTACCTATCTTTCAATATCTTCAGTCATTTTCTTTTAAATGATAGAAACCCCTCCTAAATTTCTCTGAGAGATTACTTATATTTATTTACATATTCTTCTTTCACTGGTGTGGTTCCTCTTTTAGCATAGATTGATTCCTCTATTTCATAGTGTTGATATTCTTCAAATGTGTATTGATTATCAATTTTCTTCTTAACTGTGTTTTTGAGAATGCCTGTTATGGATATTGGCGATGTTAACTATTAGCCTCTATATTGGAGATTTAGAAATACAGTGTGCTGTAGTGGTTAAGAAATTGGTTCTAAAGCCAGACTGATCTAAAACTTGAACTCAGTGCAGCAACTTAATAGCTATTGAGAAAGTTAAACTCTCCATATCTTGGTTAGGTTTCTTCATTTATAATGTGGAGATAATAACATGTACCTTATGGGGTTAAGGATTTAATAAGAGCATACACATAAAATGCTTAGAATAGTGCCTGATATGTGGTAAGATCAATAAATATTATTGACATTGATGATAACATTGATGATGGTGGTGGTGGTGGGGGTGGAGGAGGAAGAACTGCAGGACCAATATGGCAGCAGCTTGTCTTCAAGGCCAATAGCCCACGTCCCCGTGTCCTGATCCTCAGCAACTGCATGTAGTGCCTTTGCTTGGGTGTAAAAGCCATTGCTGCACAGTGTTCTCTCTTGCTCAGCTCAAGTCTGGAAGTGGAGAGACGCTGACTGGCCCAAGCACTCTGAATGCACCTCTTGGTTGGGGCTTTCTTATCCTAACACTACAGCATTTTGTTCCGTGTGCATTTCAGTCTATGATAAGATCTGGGCTTAGTTCTCCACACGTTTAAAGTAGGCCTCAAAATCTGTCAACTGTCACTGTCACTCTCATGTTTTCTAGTATTCTTCTGGATCTTCTGGATCCTTTAGAAGTATATTTTCCATCATTTCATGGGATTTGGAGCAGAAAGGAAAATTGATATGTGTTGCATCTCCAGTCTTGAGACAATCTCCTGATAACTTTATGGGCAAATTTAATTCACAATATCACATAACTGAGAACGTTCCTACATCCATGTATAAAGTATTTACAGAAGAAGTAGATTTTGTTGAGATATAAATAAAATTTGGAGTATAATACCAGCTAATTACTCCTTAAGCTGTTTCTCTTTTCCTATTCCCCGAAGTCAATTAGTTGATTTTGTTGATAGACACTTAAGAAGCCTCCCTCTGCATAACTATGTTCTGGCTAAAATAAGAAGACAACTTGGTGCTTTTATTGTCACTTTTAGGTCTACTTTTCACTTCTAACAGATATTTTGGTTGAGATTTGGTGAGGAAAATAAATCATTTTTAATATTTCAAAAATATTCATCCTTTTCTAAACCAGATAGAGCCTTCAGCTTATGACTCAGCATGAAGAGTCATATTGCCCTTTTATGACATCTTTTGGGAAAATGATACTCTTTTGGTATAAGGAAAGCAAATATACTATAAAGATTGGGAAACATTTTCAGTAAAATACCAGATAGTAAGCCTAGAAATTTGTTGTATACCTTAGGCTTTGTTTTATTTATTTAAAAAAATAGACCTTTAAAACCCATTCATTTTTTTTCTTTAGTTCAGTTTTTTATTGACCATGTTACAAAAGACTACGTCAGAAAGATCAAAACCCGTATCATCCTCAGACTCCTCAGATTCTTCTTTCTTTGCTTCCCCTCTCTTCTGCTCAGCTGGGGCCTCAGTGGTAGAGGGGGCAGCATCTGCTGCTGGGGCAGGTCTACCAGTTCCTACATTGCAGACAAGGCCCCCAAAGTTGCCATTGGCCAGGGTCTTGACAAGCAAGCAAGGCCATAAAGGTTGAACAATTACACCAGCTGCCTTATGCTCCATGACGGTGACTGCGTTTTTGTGGTGTATGAGGGCCTGGTAGACACAGGCAAACTCAAAGACATGGTATGGTGACATGGCACAGCATTCTGAACAGAGTTGGCAGCACTGGATTATGTGTTTGAGGGTGGTTAGGGGGGTAATTTTGGGTTATGTATATGGTACTGGATTAAGAATTTAAAAGAAAAGAAATCCATGGACCTGCATAACACAAACGGTGAACCCTGGGTTAGACCTTGAACTGCAGTTAATAGCACAGTTATGAAAATGTGGTTTCATCAGTTGAGACAAATGTGCCACTCCAGTTTAAGGTGTTGATAATAGGGTGGTGTAGCAGTTTGACATTGTTTATGAATTTCAGAGATAGATATTGGATTATGTTTGTAAACTGGTCTGTTCCTCTGGGCGTGATTAAATTATGATTAGGGCTTTGATTGGGTCCTGTCAGTAGGACATTGAGTCCCTGCTCCCTTTGTGGGCGGGGACTCACAGAGAAAACCATGTGACAAAGAAGAGAGTTGGAGTTTTGAGCTGGAGCCCAGGAAGTGAACACACAGAAGAACACAGAGGAATAGAGACAGCTGTTTAGATACAGCAGAAGCCCTGGGGAGAGAGACAGAGCCATTCACCTGATAGTCTACAGCTGGCCTTGTGGAGAGAGCACAGCAGCTGAACCTGGAGAGAAACAGAGCCCTGGGAAGAGAGGAACCCAAGAAGCCTGAACTCTTGGCAGACATTGGCAGCTATCTTGCTCCAACATGTGGCAATAGACTTTGGTGACTGAAGTAACTTACGCTTTATGGCCTGGTAGCTGTAAGCTTCTACTCCAAATAAATACCCTTTATAAAAACCAACTGATTTCTGGTATTTTGTATCAGCACCCCTTTCGCTTACTAATACAGGTGGTATGTGGGAATCCTGTATTTTATGCATGATTGTTCTGTAGGCCTGCAACTTCTCTAATAAAAAGAAAAATTCTCAACTGAAGGGCCATGCAAAAAAAGGCCCTTGCAGGATCATTTAGAGTGTACTCTACTGTGGGTCACTTTTCCAATGGCCTCCTTTTTTAGGGACCTTTTCAGGTTCTTACATGTTTGTAGGCCCACCCTAATAGTAGAATCTTCAGATATGGTGAAGCCAAGGACAGTGGTCCCATAAAACTTCACTTGACTATGAATGGTAGCCGTGACTGTGCTTCTGAACATCTGTCATTGGAAATGAAAACGTTTTTATAATGCATGTTACTCACCTTGTATATTTTTAAGATGTACTAAGTGGATGAACAATGTCATAGAATTTTTAAATAGTTTGGCCCATCAGCAGTCTGTAAATGCTGATTATCTGTGCCTGTTCTATATCTTAAATCATTTAATTTTTTAACTCCATTGTTTAAAAAGTATATTCTGATTTTCTTTTCAGTCTTATATTTCAGTCCCAATCATCAGTGTTGTTATTTTGGAAACAGCTCCTTTAGAGAATTAAAGATGTTCAGTCTTTACTCCATCTCTCAGCCAACAAGTATTTGTTACGATATAGGTAATGCCTATCCACTTTATTAGATTGGAGAATATTATATATAAGAGACATAGACATTGCATTTAAGATACTATTATGTAAAGGGGAGGGTGGTTATCATAAAACTCCCTTTCACGACAAGATCTATCAGAGCGGATTTGCGATGTGAGAGGGGATGCATTTCATGGAAATGAACAGATTTTTATATAGCATTTATTTACATTTTCCATAGTTTAGAATTTTCACTATTTCTGTAATAAGCAGAAATGCCCTAATATATGTACATAGGCAAGTAAATGTGGAGTCTTTCACTGAGAGTGTGTGTTTCTTCCAGCAGTATTAACAATTTGTTAATAGTCCACTGTTTAAGGTGGTAACCAAGATATGAGGAAATAGGAGTATCAGTGATTTCTTAATTTTAAGAAAGTCTCTGGGTGAGGGCTTTATATTTTCTCCAGCTGCCTTAGAAGATGTTTATGCAGGTATGATTGGAAACAGGGAAGAAACAGTCCCTGTTTGAGCTTGGAGTTGGTAAACGAAATTAATTGCTTTTCCTATCCAAGACAAAGTGATAAGCATTCCTCATACTGTTGAATGTAAAGAATAGCTTCCATCCCTTCTGATCAGTGAGGTTAAACTTACAGGCATATATTTAGGAACATTTAATTGTACTTAATTAAATGACAAAAAGGAGAAATCAAGATACCTATAGCATACGTTGTCTGATGATTAGTGATTGTTCCACGATTTGGAAATGTGACCTTCTAATATAACAAATCTAGAGTGAATTTTGATTGGGGAAGATGGCGTTAGTGATTTGATGAGTGAATATTTATATAAATAAAATGCCCTGAACAACAGGTCTTGATTTTTAAGGTAGTATAATGAGTGAATAAGTGAATAAATTGGGGGAAAGACAAGAACTGTTTTTGATTATCTGACAGCTTTGGGGGAATTATAATTATGTGTTTGCAAACCATAAAAAATCATTCTTACTGGAGATGGAAGGGAAAGGCAAGAACATTTTGAGATGGGGTCATTTTATTAAGTGTTTGGCAGAAAATAAGAATAATATGCACATTAAAATCATCAAGTAGATATGAACAATATTGAGACATTTCTTATTTTATTTATTTTTAGCTTCAATATCTATCTAATCAAAAAAGCAAGTTTTATAAGGTTAAGTGTGACTAGAAAAAATTAGCTGAACTGCTAGAATTTCCATTTTTACTGGCTTTGGGTTGAGAATGCTCCTAGTTGTTTCTGAAAGGTGAGGTTGATATAAACTTTAATTATTATTCATTGACCACTATCTGTGAAGCACCTCCTATGTGTAATGCACAGTGTTAATATTAATAATATCAAAGGCCTCTTTTGATGGCAGGTTAGAATCATCCCTTAGACAGCCAGTGTTCAGAGCAGATAGCCAGTGAACATTCTGCTTTGATGTCCAAATTAACTCTTGATAAAGTGCAAAAACAGAATGGTTTCAGTGCATGACTTGCTTTTTTAAGTTTTCGTTAATAAAACTAAGGTTAGCAGAGTTGTCGAAAATGAATTATTCCTGGAACCAAATAAACAGATTTGATTTGTCCTTCATAAATGCTTTTCCCATTGAATATTTCAAAATTACTGTAAAGGAATGGTTTTTAGCTAATCATTGTTAGAAAACATTCCCACACTGTCAAGTAAGGTAGCTAAATTATAAGGTAAAGCTATATGGTTTTTGGCCCCATAGCTTTTTGCCTGTTTGATGCTTATTGTTTCAAATTTTGTATAGTTTACTCCTTCATCCAAGATGAAATTGGAATTGACTACGTAAACTACCAAAATGAATGATGGAAGCACAAATGTTCTTTGAGATTCCAGGATTAAAAAAGTCTGTATCAGTTATTTTCAGGGCCCTCCTTTTTCTCTCTTCTTTCAAAAAAAGGATAGTCTGTCCTATTATACCATTAAACCACTGTTAAAATATTTATCCTCTCTCTAGCTGTGTAGATTACAAACACATACACATATCCATCCCTTATCCAAATAGCTATTAAGCTCTGGGCTTTCAATTATGCCTGTCAATAGGAGAGAATTCATGCTCAACTCTGGAATCCTTTTGTTGGTTGTTGTCATTTCCTTCTTTAATTTCTAAGAAGAAAGCTGGCAAAAGATATTCAGACTCAAGGTGTTATTTTAGCAATGTTCTCTTGGTTGAGAAACTTGGATGCAGTTCATGATGAGTGGATGAATGACAAAAATAGAAACAATTAAAATAATAAGACTACAATTAGCAGAAAATGCAAATGATTGGCACAATTCCAATTTGTCCCGTAGATACCATCTTCTACAATAAATAAATTGGGTATGTTTCTCATAGTATTGGGAAATAAATGTTTTACTTCAGAATCCAATTTTGGCTTCCTGGTATTTCCCACTTCTAGAAAAGGGCTTGAGCCTGACATTTTAGGTAGTCACAGAAGAGATATGATCACTCTTTGATATTTAATTTGATGCTGAACACATGCATTTTGTATACTAAGTCTGTGTGTAGAAGAAATAGCAAGTGTTCAGGGCTTTTGTTAAGCAGGACAGCATGATGCATTGAGAGTTTATATAGAAATTCTTATGCCACAGGTATACCACTTCTGGATACAGTCCTTTGGAACTGATGTTCAGAAAACATGGTATCAGTTAAAATAAATATATTTATAGCAAAATCCAGGGAAGTGCTCTGAGTTAATAGGTTTAACAAATGTCATTTTTTTCTCATAGCAACTTTAGTGCACAGTAGCATTTATGATTTTTAAGCATCTTTGGATTTTCTTGATTGAGTAGAAAAGATGCATTCTTCCATGCATTTATTTACTCCTGTCTTCTAAATTGGCTTAATAATAAAGTTTGATTTTATTAAATGACTAACAGCTTCTGATGATGCTCATTGCCATCGTAATTATCCCTACTACTCCTAATTAATTAATATTTCTTACATATTCCAAATGTGGAAAGTAAAGAAAAAAACTCTTGCAGATTATAGAAAGCAGCATATCAGAATTTTAACCAGCTATTTCTTAATGTATTTTACCTCTTGAGAAACCAAGACCCACAACAAAAAAAATTAAGAGAATAATAAGCAATACTTGCTTAGACTAGGTTTGTGGCTTATTTGTATGGTTGGCTATCTCTCTCTTTTCCTATTACAGCTAGCAATTTCACTGTTTTATTTACAGATGATAAGCAGCCTGTTGTTCAAAATATTAGGCTCCTAATCATAGAACATTTTTTGTTAAAATCAGGATAAACAGATGTTTGGAATCATAGCTATACTTCACCGGCTTTTTAGGAAATGCGTATTTAACGTTGACAGTGTAACCTCATTGAAAACCTCATTGAATAATATTGAAGGCTGGTATTGGTTGTTTATTGAGTAGGCTCCCACAGCCTATATAGAATCTCTTCTTTTTGAGAACCTCTGCAGTGTGTTTAGTGGGAATCCTTGGGATTTAAATCCAAATTTAAATTATTTTCTCCTCTATCATGATAAAGCCATTAAAGGGAAATAATTTTATATATTCAACATTTGGTTTCTTGTTCTGGTTTCATTGTGAATTACTGGCTACTATCCTAAGACAAGAATACCTGAAAACTGGTGTGTTTCCAAGGTGTCTGTTAAACAAGCAGTATTCTGTGCTGAGAATAGGAATGGAATTGCTGTCACTTGGTCCATAGGTGAGGAAGTTCTGTCTTCCTTCCAGCTGGTGTAAATATTCCATCCATTTATTTCAGCTGTAGAATGAACCAGATATAGCATTTTCTCAAAAAAAGAGGAAGCTTCTTGTTATTTTTTGTCATCAAATAACACACTGATGACCATAGAAGGTTATGTACTTTTTAGCTATATCAAGCTTTTTAATATTTCCCATAGTGACTAGCATAATGCTAGGCATCAATGGTCAGTAAATGCTTGCTACAGCAACTTCAGAACTTCAGAGAAGAGTGTGAGACCTTAAATTTGGTGAAATAGATTTTTCCCATGCAACTGGAGCTACTCTATGCAGAAAAAAATTGGAAAATTACAACATGAGGTCAATACTGTTTTTCAACTCTATCAAAACACTGGTTTTGTGCATTCTTGCACAGAGTATTATTGATAGTTTCATGCGGTCACACATCTTCAGCAAGCATCTAGAGATGAAAGCCATTTAACAATTATGCATGTTTTCTCTTTATCATAATTAATATGGAAAAACACAAAAGACTATGAAATGACTTGACTGAAAACCAGAATATCATAGATATGCCCCTTGAATTGATAATTTTGAAAACTCACATTTATTACTTTATTTACATATCCATTGATTGATATTTATTGACACCCTTCATCCTGGATCAGTCAAGCCTTGCGCTTAAAATAATCAGAACGGTGTGAAAATTCCAGCCATCAGATATTCATCCCAGCATTGTATACATTGTCAGAAGTTAAAAGAAAAGAGATAAGATATTCAGTGAGAAAGTTTAGTTAAATTATGGCAAGGTCATTAACATCATATTGTGCACACATTTAAAAAATTGATACAGATCATGTAAATGAATATTCATTACCATGAAAATATATTTGTGATTTTTGCCAAATGGATAATACAGATTATGGAATAATGTTAAAAGTGTGCTTTCATTTAAAAACAAATCAGTCTACTGGGGAAGGGGATAGAGAATAATTGCATAATGGGTACAGTTTCTCTTTGAGGTGATGAAAAAATTTTGGTAATGGACAGGTGGTGATGGTAGCACAATATAGTGAATGTAGTTAATGCCACTGAATTAGTATCACTAAATGAAAGTGGTTCAAAGGAAAGTTTTGTTTTGTATATATGTTACCATAATAATAATTTTTAAAAATCTGTCTATACTATGTATATATTATATCCATTTGCATGGAAAACTATCTAGAAAGATAGGTACCAAATACATGTACCAAAATATTAATGATGATTTCCTTTGAGTAGTGGACTTACAGGTAATTTCTTTTAAATAACATATATTTCTGGTGCAGTTAAGAAAAAAAACTTTCAAAAGGTATAGGTAGATCAGTATGGTACTAGTAGGAAGATATACCACTTCCTCATGGCCAACTTTTATTTAGCCAAGAAAATGGCCTGGTCAATTTAGCAAAATCATCAACATCCTGCAACACATTTTGGAATGATCCTTAGAGGAGAGAATATATATAGCTTTCCTTTCTTAGATTTTTGTTTTGTTTTTGTTTTTTCACCTTCAATTCTTACCATTTTGACAGTGACTAAATATCATTTGAGTGAGCCAAAATGTGCTTTACATACTCATTTAGGATAAGATTTTTTATTCTAGGGAGCAGATTTTTAAAGTGATGGGAGTTAGGGAAGCATCATAAATGCATATCACCTTGGGTTTTTGAAAGCTAAGACAGTTGAAGTGATTTAGATAAATTCCATAGCCAGCCTTAGATTCCGGAAAATTGGTTAGAAGAGGGTAGAAGTTTGTTTAATACAATAGACAAGCTCATGTTACTTTCAAGCTGCGTAATATTTCCTCTGAATAGAGAAATACTTTTGCATTGACATTAACCATCTCTCTTGTTTTAATTAAACCTGTAATATTTCCTGAATGAGACTTTAAATAGAGGAGACTATATTCCTTTTTAGTGGGACATGTGTGGATGGTTTGCAAAAACATATATATATATATAATACAATGCAACAATTATATATTATTATACATATATATTATGTAATAGAATACATATCATATTATATAAAATAGGTCCATATAAACATATGGCTGGATAGATAATAAATGCTCTGCACGATCTGTAAAAATAGGAGTTTTTCTTTCTTTGAACAAAATTATCATCTCACCCTAAAATATGGCTTTAATTACATTTGTGAAACAAACCAAGCTGATACAATAAATGTGCTCTAAAAGGGATCTTTCTGGCTCTTTCTCTTTTCTTTATTTCAGTGGTATTTTTGAATGGTAATGAAGTATCCTATTATGATTGATGGACCAAAAGGTATTGAGCTTCACAAATTGCTATTTATGCTATTTTTAACTAAGTTTTCTTTTTCGCCCTTGTAATTCTATTACACCTTTAGGTTAATTAAAAAGTGCTAATTCTGAGAATATTAAGTTATGCTTTGAAAATTTCAGATGACCTATTGAACAATCAAATTTAACAGAGAAGGTATATTTGACCTTTGATTAGCATCATTTTTTTATTTCTGCAAGGAAGGTAATGGAATCATTGAATTCTTCTAGGCAGTGTCTTAATTGTAAATCTTAGTCATGTGTAGCAAAGTCAGCTCATGTAGGGCATTTGGAATGTGATTTAATTGATTCCTCTTTGTGATTTACTGGGTCTGCATCTTACAGAAATGTGCAGGGTCACATTCCCTGATTGCTGTGATCTTCTTACAGGAATGGAGATTTCAGTTTTTCTCTATTAGTATAAAAATTAACTAATTACTCCCCTAATATTTTTAATTCAGAAGATTTCAGTTTTATAGGTAAATAGCATGGATGGTATCTTCATTTATGTAGGTTATGTGTGAGTCATGTGTCTTTTCAAATCACAAAAGAATAACATTTGGGAAAAGAAAGGGATAACATTTTTTCTGTAAAATGTACTGAAGACAAATTATATGTGACACAGCAAGCCAGGAAGATGTAAGGGAACGCTTATGATATGCCAGCATTCAATTTATTGATCATACTCAAAGGAAAAAAAATTGCTAATGATTGGGTTTCTAAATTATATTAAAAATTAGTGTCTTCCTAGAGTTCTAGGAAAGACAAGGGAGAAAAAAAATTCCCACTTAGATGCAGAGGCAGAATCAGTCCCTTAGTGCACCTATGGATTTTTCAAGAAGGGAAGAAAGACATGAAAGAATTAATCACAAATTACTATAATAAAATAGTAATAAAATATAATAAAAGGTCCATTCAAAACAGTGCAGGTGTTCATCAGAACACAGCTGCTCCACAGGGCATGAGCAGCAGACACGGGCATTATTGTGAGTGGTGCCAGACAAGGGGCGGGGGTCACACACCCATCTCAAGTATAGGACAGTCTCAATAAAGTGTCATTAATGTGATCGAGACAGGGTTCTTCCACAATGGCCTTAAGTCATTGCTTAAGCAGATTGGTCTTCGTAGTGCCTTTCTGATAGCGAGTAATCTCAGAGAAAAGAACATAAATTCCTCTTCCCCTAGCATCACAATTGGTCCCTGGACGGCTCTCTGGTCAACCCTTCCTGTGTTATCTGCCCACTGCAGTAATAGTTGTGCCAAACGGCTGAGGTGCCCTTATTCACTAGTGTGGACATAAGTCTTCCCAGACCTACAGAAGGTTAGGATCACATAATTTGCATTCCCACATGAATTCAAGGAGTCCTAAAGGGTCAGTTCTGAAAAAGAAGGGACATATGGCAGAGCAAAAAAAAAAAATGCAGATGTCCACTCAGATAGGTAGGACTTGTCTTGGCAGAAAATAAGATTAAGGATAGTTCAGAAATAGAATATGAAATAGGACTCCGAGGCATAAATGAACATGATATGTTTAGCGGATTTAGAACAGAGTTTCTCGTCAAGAGCAGAGAAGTGTTCTTAGGGAAGAATAGAATCAAAGCTAGGTTGTTGAAGGCATGTGGTGCCATTTTATGCTTGCCTTGCCAGCAGTAGGATGTCACTCAAAGAGGTGTGTGTATGAGAGAGAGAGTGCACGTGTATGCTGTCATAATGCGAAATATTTTTCTTACTGGAAGTTGTAGTTTAAAAATATTTGAAAACCAATTTCATAAATCACATGTAGAGTAAATTAATTCGGTATTGGTGTGAGGTTAGACTGCAGGTGGGAAAAAACAGAAGTAGGCATACCAGTTTCCTGGCATGACATTGAGGGGGTAATTAGGAAAATGCCATAGGGTGAGAAGCACACTCTTTGGGAAAAGGAAGAGCGCTCGTATATCTTTGATGGGAATAAGAGTGAGTCTGAGTGCTCAGAATGAAGCAAAAGCTCCACTATCAGACAGCAAGATGGTCAGCGATTTTAGGTCAACTTTTCCTTAAAAATAACTGTCTTATATTCTGATAAATGTTATTCATTGCATTTACGTTAGCACAAATCCTGACCTCTTTTCTTCATAGCCTGCTGTGTAAGCTTGAAAAAGCACAGTCCCCAGGAACTGATCTCTTTTGCCTTTTAAGCCTAAAGCTCTGCCAGGCATATGCCCTATAGATTTGAGTGAATCATAGTCAAAATGAGAATAATGAGGAATAGAAGCCCATTTCCTGTCCCTTGTCTGGCATTTGTCGAGAAAGTCCTTATCACCAGAACTTTTATTGAAATAGTCAAATTGCATTCTCATCATGAGGAAAAGTGGCCATTTGAATAATGAAGTGAACTTCTGTTACGGAGCTTTGTGTATCTCTCCCTTACTGGTCTCTCCTTCAGAATGGACGGCACTTTTCAGGTCTCTCTGTAATATACAAATCATCTCATGTGTGATTGTTTCTTTTAATAACAGATAGGTTATCTCCTCTGTGCAAGGACCTTACATTGTATTCTTTCTGTACTCTCACTTTGCATGCCATAGTTTTGAATATACAGTGCTCAATTAATATATGTTCATTGATTCATTTGATTTAAAAAACTAGAATCCCAATAACCATGTTTTTTTTTTTCCTGCAGTCCACTAATAATGACTGAGGTAAATGACAAAAATATATGAAGCTAAAATTATAAAAATTGACGTCTATGGTAAATTAAAGATTTGGCAAACTAAAAAATTTCGTCTCTTCAAGGATGACTACGATATACATTCCTTATGTTGCCCCAGTATTTTGACATTGTTTATCGTGTAGTTTGAGTGTAATTTTTTCTATACTTAAATTTTGTATGCTGTATTAGCAGAAAGTAGAGATGTTGAAGTTGGTGATAGTTCTGCTCCACTCTGGGTTAATTGAACTTCATATAGAGTACTAAATTCTGTCTGTTCTTAATAAGGATACTGGGAAGTATTCAGAGTAAAACAGGCAAAATGATGAAAAGATTGTATAATTGCTATATGATCAATGGTCGAAGCAACTAGAGATGTCAAACCTAAAGAAGACATGACTTGTGACTCATGTAATAGCTGTCTTCAAGTGTGTCTTCGAAGACTGTGTTTAGTAGAACCTTTCGGTTGCAAGAAATAGGGATTAGGCTCAAGTAACCCTAGGACAAATGGGAATTTTTATATAGGATTTTAAATAGAGATTTAGAAAATCATGAGCCCTTGGAAGGCTGGCTTCCCTCTTATGAACTGTGCATCGATGGTTCATGTGCATCTCTGCACCTCTCTGCACCCTAGTATTTGCCACTGCTCTTGAGGGAGCTAGTATGATTAGTTTGGCTAATCATTATTGCTTAATTGGGGTCAGAGTCCTGCATCCCTGGCTACTTTATTGGTTTCCAACCAGTCTGTATATGAGATGCATTTGTATCATGTTTAATCTATATTCTGTTAAACTCCTGGTTTAATCTATAGCCAGGTCTGTGCAAAGGATCCCTTAGTGGGAAGTTGTGAGTAATTAAACGTTTTGGTTACAGGGGGAAATCAGTTATGAAATACACCATGACCAAAACGCCTAGTACAGGTTGTCATGTGGAAGAGGCTATGGAATTCAAGGCGTAGGGCTACCATGTACGGTTGCTCAAGGGTAACTAGCTAGGAAGGAAACTGGGGAGTGATTTCCATCTGGGGATCAGCTCATCAAGTCTTTCCTGGAAGGTACTGTGTCTCTAAATTGAGGAGGCTCATTTTCCAATTTACGCAAAGGTGGCAAATAGATTGCTGTGGACCCTGGGGTAAAAGTAGATCAAAGTGGCAATGAAGCCTGTTTCAGGTGAATATGAAGCAGTAGTATTGATGTGTTTTTCTAATTAATTGCTTATTTATTTTGCAATATAACACTTTAACTATCCTTTTAAATTATGCACTTTTTCAAAAGAAGCACATATAAAAATATATGCATATTTTACAGTCAATTTTAGAGTGTTTACAAAGAATTCTTTGGTTTCAAAAAAATTGTGAGTAAAATAATTTATCAGAGGCCTCATGGTTTATAGTCAATAAGAATGTTTTTAGTCTCCAGCATATCCTCCTTCCCTTCTTACTGAAATTTCCAGTTCAGTGAAGGATATTAACATTATCTTTGAGACAATAAAATGCACATAGTTTCAAACAAGGATTCCATTCCAGTAAACTGGTGGGTTGTAGAGTGGGCATGAACACTGCAATTTAAGGGGAAAAAAGAGAGAGAAGTCATTGTCCTATAACTTAATAAAGCTGTGTTTATATTATGTTGTGAAGGAATTTTTAAGGGAAATAATCTTCAAACATCAAACATGTAATGTTCATAGACACCAAGACCATTCTCAGAAATGTGTGTGTGTTTGAGGAATTGAAGTTAGAAGTGGGATAGGAAAGGTGTAACTGTCAGGAAGATAGAATTTGAAGATGTGTAAAAATGTCAAGTGGAAAAATAGAATGTTTTCAAAGAAAATTTAGTTCTCCCTTGAAATATTTAACATTTTTTTTACTCAGATATATAAATCATTGAATTTCAGTCACTTGATCAATATAGGCACTAAAACTATGCTATACACTCACTAATTTCACAAGCATTTATTAGTTGCCTGCTATGGGGCACATACTGAGATATACAGCCATTTCAAGGAGCTTTGTTTTGAGCAATAGGAAATGATATTTTTCAAATGCTTTAGTTGAATGTAAAATTGAGATTTGTTTGACCAATATAAAATTTAAATTTTTAGATATCCCCTCTTAAGTCAACAGATCTTGTGTAGGTCAGCAATTTTAGAATCAACTTTTATTGGAGAATGAAGGAAAAAACGCCTAAAATAAGATTGTGATTTTCAAATATCTTTGCATGTGTTAGAGGAAAAATATAATTGTGATACAAGCAAAGCTCACAAGAAACAAATTTCTGAAAACAAAAAAATTTTTGTTAAATTGTTCTTTATAGACTCATGGAAAATTGTCTGTCTTTAAAAGAGTGCTATTGTAGCAGGTGGCATAAAATGCCAAGCTTAATGGAATGTTATGCAATGACTGCACCACAGTTTGATTTAAATATGACAAACCTGGGTTTAATTTTTTTCTGTGACAAAGCAATGACTTTGCAAGATTTCATTATTTTCCCTTATCTGATATTATTATTTTTTCTGATGGTGTAAAGTATTTGATTAAAATTCAAAATTGGAAATAAGAAAATTTCTTTCTGTAGGGCCCTCTAAGTGTTTAGATTTTCTGGGATCTCCCTCTTACTGTTCACCTTCAGATAAATTGAGTTTCTTATTATTTATGTTAATGTGCTTTGGTATGCCTCAGACACTCAGAAGTTATAGGAATTTGACTAGTCAAAATGTGACTGACAGATGTCTTAATTTTAGTGAATATGTCCAGATAATATCAGATATAGGATTGTGGATTTTTAGAGCTTTTCCCTAAAATGTAAGCTTTGATCCAAATATAGTCATAACAAATAAATAGATTAAAGAGTGGCCTTTATAGTTCTAAAGTTAGATATATGTACAAATTTTAAAATATATATTATTTCCTAAATGTTTTCTAATACTCATAAGACAATTTAAAGTGTGAAAGTTTGAGGAAGTCCAAATAGTACTGTATTTTCTGTTCAAAACTGCTTAGGGCTAGGACATTTCTTTCCTGACAGATATTAAAGCCAGCTAAGAATCACTGATAGGTTACCATGATGAAATAATAGTGTTGGGTAAGTTCATCAAAAGAGTTTATGATCATTTAATTCAACCAACAATGTTTATTAATCATCTACTATGTGTAAGGCATTTGAAATACAAAGATAAGAAATTTCATTAAACAATATTTATTGAGTGCCTACTCTGTGCCAGGTACTGTTGTAGGTTGGAGATGCAGGATCAAAAGAGCTAAATAAGTTTTCTTCCCTAATGGGTCTCATTCTATTGGGGGGAAAAATCAATCAACCAATCAAATAACACTTAGTGATAAATGATCTGCAGAACACTAAAATAGTGTAATGTGTGTGACTGACTGGGTGGAGACTTGCCATGAGTGGTCAGGTAAGGGTCTCTGAGTACGTGAGAACTGAAAGGCAGGAAGGAACCAGTTCTGTGCAATTCAAGAAGAGCATTTCAACAGAGAGAACACATAGTACAAGGTCACCAAGGTGGGAAAGGGCTTGGAGTGTTTTTAGAACTGAATTAGAGCAGGAGTCGAGGGAGGAGATTCATAGGAAGTAGACATTCAGATACTATTCTAAGCATGATAGAACTCCATTGACATATTCTAAATAGAATGATATGCTGTAACAGAACGAAAAATGACTAGTGGGTTTGCAGAATGAAGGTGAGTGGTGATTTTTAAAAGAGGGATTAGTTTAGTAATGGGAACAAAGGCCAATTGTAGCAGGTTGAGAGGAGAATAGGAAAGATGAAGTAGAGAGAACCTGCAATTTGGGAATTTGGGTTCAAAGTCCTTAGCTCTTTCTTTCCTTCCCTCCCTCCCTCCTTCCCTCTCCCTTTTTTTCTTCCTTCTTTCCTTCCTTTCATGAGAAAATAGACTACAACAATTTTTCCTGAATGGTGATGTGAATGACCTAATAGAAAGGGAGAATTTGTTATTCAAATGAGTGGTGTTATCTTCCCATGAACCTTAAACCAGAGAAAGGAGATGGTATCCAAAGCACCCAAGAGGAGATGACCTCGCCTTCTCATGAGAGAATAACAATTTTATCCACTGTAACAGGATGGAAGGCAAAGAGCTTAGAGCATGGGGCACAGATAGTGGTGGGGCTGGTATAACTGATGATCAGAAGATAAAGGAGTTCATTATAGGTTATTTCCATTTTCTCAGAGATTAATGGCTGAGATTGAGTAGAAGGATATAGGAGGTTAAAAGGTTTCCAATATCATCCCTAAGTATATCAATTAATAGTCAATTGTTGCAAGCATACTAAAAAACTTTGAAATGTGAATCACATTCTCTTGACTGGATCTCATACAGGAATGTAAAGAAGATGCACAGAGGTCTTTGTGTAGGAGAAAGTCAAAGATAATGGGTAGAATCAGACTTTCTGAGAGGCTCTGCTACCATTCTTTGCAGAGCTACTTGTCCACATAATCAGAAGTGTTTATTAGCAGTGATAGTATTAGTACTATTTTATTTTTATTTTAAATGTCTAATCGAATCCCTCCTTTTAGCACTATCCAGGTTCCTAAAGTAGAAAGTTGTCCCCCAGGGAGTTCTTTAATTATTTCATTGAGAGCTGTAATCATTACTCATGAGCTTCATATTTTGCTATTATTACCATGCTAAGTTTAGCCTTTGATATTTGCGTTTCATCATTTCAGCCTACTGTGAGATAAGTGAGCAGAAAAATCACCTGCAATAATATAGACTCATCAAATTTCTAGAGCTAGAAGAGAGCTTAGATATTATGAAACTTATCTCCTTCTGTCAAAGAGGAAACTCACCCATAAAATGAAATGACTTACCTAACATCTGCCTGGTTAATGGCAAAATAGGACTACAAGGGGGCTCCTCTGTTCCAACCCTTTGCACTTTTGAACCATTTTGCACTTAGTTTAAGAGATATAATTTCTTTGGAATCACAGAGATTCTATAAATGCACAATTCATATTCTCTATTTTGGGCTCCTTGCTGATTAGTGGACCTATGTCAGTTTTCCAGAACATCATCAGTGGATATATATATTTACATAAACTAACTGATACCAAATTTGTAAATAAAAAATATTATATTGGGAATTTACTTGTCTCTGTGAGAGATGAATATGATTTAATGTTAAAAAGGGTTGTGTTATTCAGATGAGATTGTAGTTAATCACTAAATCTACAAAGGAAAATGTTAAAGGAAACACATAAAGATTGGAATTTATTTTTAATGTCTGTGTTAGATAAATATAGTCATAAAATGTCCAAAGAGTTCTTATAAACCTGAATTGTCTTTTAAATTCAAAGGTAAATGTTTCATGTCTTCATTTGATTATTGGAGGTTTAAATTATGAATCTGAACATTAACATAAGTTGAGAATCTTAATATGGTATTAAAATGGAGCATGTGATGGAAGAGAAATTTTTAAAGTAGACGTTGAAAGTAGCTAATCTATTCATTTAAAACATTTTAGTCTATAAAACAATAAATTAGAGAATATGACATTTTAACAGCTTTTTTCCTCAGTTGTTGACAATTTGATCTGATTTAGTGATAATCACAAAAGGTGATTTACCAAAACAGAACATGTAGTTGGACTAAATGCATTGATGTAATACATAGTACAGAGTTATTTGATTTTGGAAAGTGTGATATCTTGTTAAATCAAAATACCACTTTTTAAAACAATAGAAAGAAGTTTGATTTATTAATGCACATAGCAGTTACAGTACATTTTCCAAGGAAATTGAAGTAGATTTCCCCTACCCATTTATTTTCATTACCACCCATTCTTTTCTACCCACTGGCATCCAGTCTATCCATGCATTTGCTTCTCATTTTCTATTAACTGATGTTTAGCAAAATCCTCTCTCAATCTTATCAGATGACAGGCACTAAATTTTTGGCAATCACATTAAAATAGGGTTTCTAATTGGGACAAAGTAACATAAGAGGCAGCACAGAATACCCATTAAGGCATCAAACATTAGGAAGAAGGAGTTGAAGATTGTGCTCTTTTCCAGAGATGTAACCTTTCCCTCATTAGGCCTAATAAATGCCCGTGGGAAACAAAATAATAAGGCCCTCCATTATTGTCAGGGGAAAATAAAGCTACAGGCTAGACTCACAGGCTACAGGAATGCTATTAATTGTAGATGTTATTAGTGTTTTGTGGGGGGTTTTTTGTTGTTACTCTCTATTGGGATTGGAGGGAAAGTTGAGGTGGTGCCATGTAAAAGATTTAATTGGCTTATGGGTAGCTCTGTTAAGAATTTCTAGCACCTGACATTTCATAACATTTAAGGATCATACTCATATATGTCATTTTCTCCCGTATGAATAAGATACATAACTGTGTTAGGGATCAGTTAATTTGAAATGCAGTCTTAATTTTCAAAAAATAATGGATGGAAAATGTTCACAAATAACTATTTAAAGAAGCATTGGATGAGTTATATTCCCCATTTCCATAAAGAAAAAGAATATAGAAAAGCTAATGATGATTTATCATTTTTCTTGTATTTAAAAAATCTCCATTTTTAGAAGTAGTTAGGAACTTTGAAGACTCGAAAGACAACGTTCTTGGGGGAAATAAGACATCCTAAGATGGAAAAGTAATGTTATATTCTTCATTGGCCTCATAATTAAAGTTCATATATATATATAAAAGGGAAATCTTGCACATTTATGTAAAAAACCAATAGCTACCATGAATACAAAGGTCAATTTTAAATAGAAGATTGCATTTTAAAATAAAATTTTAACATTTTCCTCTTAAAAGATATATTTACTTATTTATTTCCTCTGGCTGTATTCAGTCATTCATACATAAAATTTGGTAATATCTGTTCATTTCTTGCCAGCAGTAAAAAGCATGGGTTTTACTAACCCCATGTCTGACATGGCATCAAAAAATTCATAACACGTTTTATAGGTTCTGTAAAATTATGGGAAAAGCAAAACTTTAAAAACCAACAAGCAATAGCAAATGAAAATTGGGCCATTAGAAAACAATTAACCATCATCAGTCCCTTTTTAAAGGTTTGAATTTTAATAATTTAAGTCAATTAAGAAACATCAATTTGAAATTTATCATTATAAAAAAATAAGTGAATGGCCATTACACAAAAGTCTCTCAAAGAATTTTTTCTGCCAGGATTGCATCCAGATACCTGTACGAATGTTCAGTAAACACGATAACCAAAATTTTATAAGAATGCATTCCTTTTCTAAGTGTTAATGAAGTCCATATTTTCCATTCATAGAGCCCAAGAATGTATTGTCAATGAAATAAAAGTTTGTTTTTAAGAGTTTAATATCTCCTTAAGATAAAATGGCTTCAATCAGATAGTTATATATGACATCTGTAAATATATATGTGTTCATATGTATATATACTTATTATTACACTATACGTACATATATACATATGCATGCAATATATACATATTATAGACATTATACATGTAGTACCCATACTCAACTGTATATGCATATGTATGTGTGTCTGTGTGTGTTATATTAATTGTGGTATGTTAAGGAGTTTCATAATTTTTGAGAGAATGGCTGTGAAAAAGAGGGCCATTCTCTCCCTTCTCTTCCTTAACTGCTATCACAGTACATCCTTATCTCAATGAGAAGTGCCTCTAACAAATGTGTATTCAGCACTTAAAAATAAAATGTTAAACTTAACATTATATGCTTATGATTTCTTTCTTATTTTCAAATGCAGTTTCATGGGTTAATCAAGACTCCAGAATGTAGTACATATTTGTCATCTTTTTCCACACTCCCTGGAATTAAAAAGAATCTGAGCTTCCAAAGAAGCAGCAGTGGGAACTGTTCTCTTAAGTGACTTAATGGAAGTCAGAATCAGACCACATTTAATACCTGATTACAAAGCAATGTTTTTTTACGCGAAGTGTACCTCTAAGATAAAAAATCATCTGAAATAAAGAACTTATGAATGTTTGCCACATCATAACCTCTACAGAATATTGGACCTAAATGAAAAATTGCCAGTCAAATGAATGAAAAATAAATGATATCTAACTGTATTTTTCAAAAGAAATCCATGGTGCCTTCTTTCACAAAATGCAAAATCCTTTTTGAGACAAAGCGATTAATCAAAATTATTTTGATAATATTATCAAATATTTGATAATAAGTAACAAATAATTATTTGATATTTTTCAATATTTATAAATCACATTTTCACAAAATAGGGCCTATTTGAGAGAAAGGACATAGTTGCATCTTTTACTTGAAACGCCAGTCTAATTTTTATGTTCTGAATCTTCAAAGAGAGATGGGACAGAATATAGACTCTTCATGTTGCTGTATACATATCAAAGTCACTGGGGACTATATATTATTGATTTAGCAGTCACCTGACACATATGAATTCATTTTGACAGTGTTCTTGACTTCTCATTCTTTAGAGTAAAGTAACTCTTGACTCTCAAAACTTGAAACTTAAAATGGCAGAAGATTTGAGATAATATCAAAGAGGTTTTCCGGTGCATGGCCTTAACATTCTACAGACTTGACAATTTCAAATGTGTCATTAATTGAGATGACAAAGAATTTTTGTAATGATTTCTGATTAAATACCATAATGGAGTCTTAATACCTTCAATCCCCAGTCTTCTGTATAGTAGCAAAAAGTAAAATGATGATGAACATATTGCTATTTTACATCAAGAAAAGACTAATGATATATACCAGGTCTAGTGTTATTTATTTATTTCCAGCTCAGAATTAACTGGAATGATGCCTGGTGCAGGGAAACTAATTCATTAAACAAAGATTTATTGAATCAGCTGTTTTCAAGGCATTGTGTATGGTAAATAGAAAGAAACTCTTGCTTTCTAAGCTATTCAATAAGTAGAAGAAAGATAGCTATTCAAATTCTGAAACTTTCACTGGGAAGAAAGAAATTTTCCGTTAATAAACTAGAGGCATCTGCTTAAAGGTAAGACCTTATTAGTAAGGCACTTTGCTACTTTACATACTCTGGTCCAAACCACCATATCTTGCCTTTTTAAGCATGCATGTGAGCTCCTGTGGCTCCCCAGTTTGGGGCATGCTGGTAGCATCTCTGTTGATAATGACTGCTGAAGGATTTCCTGTGTCATATGTTTGTAAGCATCTGGTTCAAACCCATATATTTGTAAGATAAATTCATTAATTAGGAAGAATTATAAATAAAGCTGTTGGAGGAAAGATAGTAAAGGAGAAGTACTTTGTAATAACGATGGATTAGAGGAAGTACAGTATATCTTTCTTACCAGTTCTCCATTTGACCACTGTAGAATGTTTTCAGGAGATTAAAAAAAGAAAAAAGGAAAAAGGAATACAGCTGTTCTCTGTCAGATAGGCCAGGTCTGAGCTAGTGTTTTCTTTAACATCTGAGAAATCTTAATGAGCAACAGCATCCCAGTAGGTGTTGTGGTGAAGTAAAAATTGACAGATTAATGAGGCAATTCCTAGTCAGATTGAAGAATAGAGTGAGAGACTGTGCATTTGCGATGTATGCGAAACTCAATTTAGTGTACAATTAAGAACACTCTCTTATATGCTTTTAATGTGAAGGGAATAGAATTTCTTTTCCTTGGGCAAAAAAATAACTATTTTAAAATAACTATTCATATATCCAGTTTTAGAGAGACATTCTGTAATTCCCAGAAACAGGACTAAGGTGTCATCTTTGTACAATTCTGATCATCATGGCTGTGTTTTCCTCCCTCTCGTGCCTTTTGTCGGGCTGAGCATACAGAGCACATTTACTACTTGCTGCTTGACTGACGCTAACAGACCCTTAGGAAGCCTTCACCTGTGGTTTGGAAAATTGAGATCATTTGGGGGCAAAAGCTGAACATACTAGTCAACTTGATTTCTCAATGAGGTTTTAATTGTTTTTATAATCAACATTCAGGCAAAATTGAAGAAACTACAACAGTACATAAACAACAGAAATAAGATTTCTGAGGCAAAACTAATGGTTAAATCACCATCAACACAAAAAGGTGGGCATAAGACAATGAGTGTTGTTAATATAGTGAAGCTTGTGGAGTGGGTCCCAGGATCTTGACACAATTACTGTTGGAAGTAAAAGAAAGCATCCAAGGAGCTTTGTTGGCATTGTGGATATGGAGAGAAGACTATGTATTTAGAAGCTGTGAAATATGGAAGCCAGGTTTAAATTGCCATAGTGCAGGCTAGGAGAAGATACTCATCATTGGATGGCACTCACATAGAGCTTGCCTAGCAACACAAAAGAAACGGACCATTGAACTATCTCAGGGGAGACTCAGGAAGATAATCAGGACTTTAATTGGAAGGAAGATGTGCAGAACAGTGATAGAGGGAATTATATGCTGCAGGGAGCTGGGCCTTTTGTTGATATTAACTACAGAAACATGATCCCAATTGTGAAACAGAAGTATAGGATATATCTACAGGCCATTATGTGTGTGTGTGTTGTATGTGCATGTATGAGAAACCTTCAAATATAAATGAAGATGATTATATTCTGTTTAGTTGGGAAAGAGTTAACGGGAGTTTCAGAATCATTTCATATATGAAAAAAATTACTTTGCAGGCAAAGGCTAGTCAGTGTTCTGAATGCCTTGGATGTCTTGTTAGTTTTAGTTTTTACTTTTTTTAATACAACAAGCCTACTCTAGAAATTTTACTCTGCTCTTATACAGTTAATAGAAAGCTTAGATACTCAAATATAACATATATCATTTCAAGAATAGCCCTGTTCCCTGGAAGGCATGTTTGGCTGTATGTATCTACAATGATAAATTCTTGTGAATAAAAGAATTAATAAAATCCCACCCCCCTGCCCTTGCTGTCCCTGCCTCAACACTGTAAAAACCCAAGGTACAGTTTGCCATTCTGGGCCATTTATCCTCAAGTAGACACAACCTTCTGAGTGACTGAATCACTGACCAACATGTGTGGTCTGATTGACTACATCCAAATGGGCCACTTTATTTCTCATGCTTTTTAAGTTCACCTTTTTAGAGCTTAAGTATTCCTTATGGCTCTGTGTATACGAAAGGGTATGTTTTCCATAACATTTCTTTTTTTGAAACCAATAAACCACATGATTGAGATCAATAGCTATACCTTTGGTAAGCATATTTTAAAATATATTTAAAACAAATGATGATTCCATCTTAAATACAACTAATGCTTTTAGTGGTTGATCAAGTATTTACTAGAACCTCGAGCCTTAACTCCTGACACAAGAAACAGATGCATCAGCATCCTCTGGGAGCTTGTTAAAAATGCACATTCTTGGGTCCAACCCATACTTCTGAACTCAAACAGAATCTGCATTTTATCAAGATATCCTGGTGATTTCTATAAATGTTAAAGTTTGAGAAGCACTGGACTAGATGACTAGCCAGCATCAAGGGCAAACTTTAAAATAATATTTTTTAAAAAACCTATTACCAGTGAAAGTAAATTTGAGGGATGAGAAAAGGGCATGACACAGATGAACACACATTGATACCACTCAAGGCCATGGTGTTAGAATGAGCCTTTGGGAAAGAAAGTTGGAGTTTGACACAAAACTTGAGGGCAAATGTGAACTTGTGAAAGTACTTAAATGTGTGCATGGGCAAGGGAAGGGAAATGTGGGAAGGCTGCTTGAGGCAGGATTGTTGTGGGTTGTGCTGTTCTCAGTAACACACAGACTGGAATTATGAAGACATTGAAAAGGTTGAATATCATTCAAAGGAAATGATTCTTGATAAGAAATGTAAAGTAATCATAATAATGTATCCAATTATGAATTGCTAGCCACTTAAAGACAGTTAGCGACTAGGACCTCATATCTAATCATATTAAGTCTGTTGTGTATGTTAGTTTGTGCCTGACACATCACACAGGGAGAAACCCTCCGTGGTATTACCTGAAGCTAAAGAGTTGAGCAAAACAGCTGCTCTCTATGAGTGGAAGCTTTATAGCTTATGTGCACAAGCTTTGGTGGTGGAAAAACCCAAATTCAAACATGAGCTCTCTCCACTTTTATGACTCATAAAAGTTACTTATTCTCTATTAGCATCATTTGCCTCATGTTAAAAATCGGAGATAGAGAAGGTGATTTTACATCACAGAATTGTTGTGGGGTTTAAGTGAAAGAGTATGTGTAAATCAATTGACATAGATTAAATATACAAGTCATAGCAATTATTATTTATTAAACTTTCTTAGTGGCATAGGCCCCTGAGTATGTTTGGAGTGCATTCTGACAGCTGAAAATGTCACAGAATCATTATTTGTATTTTTGTCTAGGGCATCTTTGGTCAAAATAAGCATTTTTTTTAAAGGAACATACAATATTGTTGCTGCTGATTAGCAAATAATTCATCATAATCTTAGGTAATGCAATGATTATAAATCCCATTTGGGTTTTGGAGACGTATACAAGGCTTCTTAAACTGTCTGAGGAAGTAAAACTGTGGTCCCACAAATGACACCCTTCAATCAAGGATGGTATCCTGGATATAGAAAGGCACCGAATTTCAAAAGCTGTGCATCATTTCTTGTGTTAGAAAGAGGAAGGGAGTAAGTGCAAATAATAAAAAGCATTGTAGTGCCCAAATGTGACTCATTTTTTATCTTAAGAAAAAAAGATCTGTATCCTTGAAAAGCAGTTTACTTTCATAAAATCTGATTTGCTGTCCTCTAATTACATGTCTACCCTACTTTGTCCTCACAGAATATCAGAAAGGTGTCTAGAGAAGCAGTGTAGAGAAAAAGAAAATTTATTTTGGGACAAACATTTTGAAACCAGTGTGTCTTCTCTAAATAAGGCATTTAATATTGGTTATACCCTAAGAAACTCCAAGACTCAGTTTGCTCATTTGTAAAAGACCACAATAATACATACTCAAGGCACTTTTCAGGATTGTCGAGAAAGAAACATCATAATGGATATGGTATAATAATTATAGTTCTATCAATAAACATATTTTTAAAGGTCATCTCTCCATATCAGCATATGTGAAAATATAGAGTAGTCAAAAGATGCATGCTTGTTTGTTACAAATATAGGTAATCTGATTTTTATAAAGATTTATTTTAATTATTTACAACTCATTTGAAACTGATAACAATGGGGCCAATTTAAGGATTAAAAGAGACATATGTTTATATAATCTATTATATTTACATCATTTTGACTTTTGAGTTATTAATTTGTAGGAAGTTGGGTCACTTTCTTGGAAATTTCTGGTTATGGTTTGGGTTTGCTAATTTTTTTTTACTGTTTTATTGCTTGGTTAAACATCTTACCTAAATCTACTCTGCTGGCCTCCTGGGAATCACATTTTCAAGAAACAAGATTATTGTATTCTAAAATAGGTTTAAGTATAAATAATTCACATTTTAAAAAGTAATCCTTCCATAGTTATTTGCAGTGATTTTCAGTAAATTCCAAAAATATTTGTGTGTATATTTAAATGCTTGATAGTGTCAGAAATGTGGCGATTTGGCATATTAAAACCTAACTCCCCCTCAGAAAGTCTTGCATTTACAAAATTGTTAATGGATTTTCATAGGGATATCAGAGAAATAAAAGGAACTCTGTCTTAGTGTAAATCAATAGGAAATGTTTTGGAAATAAGTTTCTACAACCATTCTTAACGATTATAGATAGGATGTGTCATTTAAAAAATTTCTTATTTTCTAATTGCTTTTTTCTATGTCTAACTTTGAAATTTAAGTGCAAATGGATATTTTACCTATTAAATTGTGGCAAATCCCGGTCAAATTCACTCTAAATTCTCAATCTACAGACTATAGCTGTAAGGATGTCATAACCAGATAGTCCATTCAGTTCTGCTAATTCATTGGAGTTACTATATGGGATGTGTGTATTTGTGACCAACATGCTTTTAAGGGCCTATTTCTCTTCACAGATCAGGCCAGTGTGAGTCACATAAGAGCAGGACCCCTACCCTGGGTCTGCATGATACTTCAGAACTTCCAAGTGAAAAATGAAATAATGCATTTCCCCAATAATGGCAAATTTCAAAGCAGAACAAAGTTAGTTGGATTTTTAAGATTAAATTAAATGGTACATTCAAAATATTATCAAAACAGCCATACTTCTGTCAGTTTAAGAGACTATGAGAACTTTAGCTGTGGTTTTTAAAAAAAAAAATTTTTAGGAGGTACTGGGCATTGAACCTGGGACCTCGTACATGGAAGGCAGGTGCTCAACCACTGAGCTACACCTGCTCCCCAGCCCTGATTTTTAAGCACCTGATGTAAGAAGTGAAGCCAAGTTATAAATGTATCTCTATTGGAGAGTACTTAGCATATTTTATTAGAATCAGTCTTGAATATACTTTAGGTAGAACAGTCCTAAGAATCCTGACTTGGGGCCAGAAACAAAGCATAAGTAGCTTGAGGATTCTCCTCTGGTGTAGTTCACAAACTAAAGGTCAATCCTGAGAGTAAACAAAGTCTAGAAATTCATAGATTTATCTGGTCATTCCATGGTTGCCATATATACTTCCTTCATTATTGATTATAATATTCCTGTCCCTTTTTGTCACTAACTTTACTAGCTTGGGGTTCTTCCCAGTACTTATTTTCTATAATTCTACTGTTTGAAGGTTCATTTATTTTTTTTGTTCAAAACAGGACTTAGAGTTTCAAATTGTTTAAATGCTGGGTAGATTCTCCTTGTTTTAATCCCAAAAAGTGATGACTAACTTAAAAAAGTCAGATTGCTTGGAAAAGGAATCATAAAATCCTTTAAAGGGGCTTTGTCTACATCTGATATGGGAAATTAGTGCCTTATGGAAGCACATCTGATGTTCTTTCTGACTAATGTTTTTATGGAGACAAATACCTGAAACTTATTATTTTCTCATCTATTAGATAAAGGGAAAAACATTGATTGTACCCACTTAAGATATTTCAGTGTGAATCATTCTCTGAAAAATGATAATCGATTTGTTAAAATATTCTTATTACTAAAATCTATCTGAAAGAACATCTGTTACAACTTAAGGAAAAGCATGATGATACGAAAAAAAAACCTCTTGCGAACAGAGCTGTCGTCAAGGAAGTAGCTGCTTTGGGTTTCTATTTATTTGTTTATTTTATGCTTTCAATGTAACCAAATGGTTCATTGTAAGAAATTGGTTCTGAAAGCATTCTAGGGCCACAGGTACATTTAAAAAAAATTTTTTCCCCCATATAACTAGCTTTGTGATTTGGGTCAAGTCACTTAACTTATCTGGACCTCTCGTTTTCATTTGTTAACAGGGTGTTAGCCTGAGCTCTAGGGCAATGTTCCTTCCAGTTTTAAATTCCATGCCTCTTGAAAATAAGACCAGTGGTAGATTTGTGTGGGTGTGATTTTTTAAATTTAGATATAATTCATATACTATAACTTCACTTTTAAAAGTGTATAGTTCAGTGCTTTTTAGTATATTCTTAAGGTTGGGCAACCATCACCATTATCTAATTCTTGAAAATTTTATCATTTCCAAAAGAAACCCCAGACCTATTAGTAGTCATTCCTCATTCACCCCCTCCCCCAGCCCCTGGAAGTCACTGATCTACTTTCTCTCTCTATGAATTTGCCTATTCTGGACATTTCATATCAAATTATATGATATTTGCATATGACATGATCTTGTAGGTAAAAAATCTTAAAGCAAGCATGCACACACAAAAATATTATGAGAGCTAATAAATGAGTTCAGCAAGGTTGCAGGGTACAAGAACAATGTACAAAAGTCAATTGTATTTCTATAAAATAGCAATGAACAATCTTAAAAAAATTTTAAGAGAACAATTTCATTTATAATACCATTGACCAGTGATAGTTTTTCAAGGTCATGTTTCTAGCAGAAAGCAAAAAGAAGAAATGCAAGATATTAATTTGGAAATACTACATACATAACTTTTGAGAGCTAAAATGAATGCTGAGAGATGCTACTGGACAATAGCCGATGTTGTTTGAGGGTCTCTGCTGCCTATATGTATATCTAGCACAGTGCCGGGTACAGAGTAAGCACTCAATAAATGCCTATTATTGTTGAACTCCAAAGCATGCAAAGTTTCTTTGCAACTGTCTTTTGTCTTGAACATGGGAACCCCTCCCCGCCCCAGTTCCTTGGCCACACATCCTCATTGAAATCCTGCCACCTATTTCAGGAAAATAGCTCAAGCGCTGGGACTGATCCTTTTAGGAAAAACAAACAAACTTTGACACAGAAAGAAAGATACTCAGAGCAATTCAGCAAAATTAAATAGAGTATTCTAATCTCTAGTACATTCTAAATGAATTTGGTTACTTTCTAAAGGGAGCAGACAGGGTGAAAGGGTTCTGCCATTAAAAAAAGGACCCTTGAATTGGCACTTTTCTTTTTCATTTCTAAAAAATTTTCCGCTGTTCCCAGATGAGATTGTAAATCAACTGTAAGCCACCAAGACTTCAGAGTTAGAATGATAGCTTAAACTACCAATTGTTTTAAATGCACGTAAAGTTTGGCTTCATTTAATGTGAGAGAGAATCAGGAAAAAAAAAAACAATTCACAAACCTTTATATAATGTGAATTCACTTTGGTTTTTAGTATTTAAAGCCTTGGCCTAAATTATTTTATAGTTCTGTGCCTATGCTAAAGCAACAGCAAAAGATTATTATTTATTGATTGCTACTATTTTTCCAGGCATATTGCAAAAGTACAGTGGTCCAGGTTTTCTCACCTTAATGGCATTATTGATATTTCGGACTGGATAATGTTTTGTTGCGGGAGGCTGTCGTGTGCCTTGCAGAATGATTAGTAGCATCCCTGGCCCCTACCCACTAGATGTCAGTAGCCCCCACCCCTACTGGGACAAAGAAAAATGTCTCTGGATTTTGCCAGCTGTTCCGTGTGGTGCAATATCACCCCTGGTTGGTAATTTCTAACCACTACAACTGCAAGGTGGGTTAAATGACTCCACTTTTATATCCTCCCCCCAAATGAACCTGGGAGACATGAAGTATTTTGCCCAAGATGTACAGCTTATAAGTGCCAGAGCCAATATCAGAAACCAGGTTTATACTGGCTCCCACATGCAGCACCCTGGCCACCACATTCTCCTGAATTCTTATTTTTGTTCATGCAGTAGGGTTTTGTACATGAGAATATGGATCTTAAGAAGGGAGAATTGCACAAAAAATCATGGCTATGGTCTAGGTAGAGATAACATGCTAGGTAACTTACTTGAACCCCACAAACTCCCAAGTGCATTTTTCATGCCATCCTTCTCACTTCCTATTAAGAGAAAGTGATGTATCATGGTAAAAGTATTAACTCTGGAGTCAGATTGCCTCTCTTTGAATCCAGACTCTGCTACTTACAAGGTGTGTCATTTTGGGGAAAGAAACATAATCTTTCTGTACCTGAGGTTCCCCACATGTAAAAACGAGATTACAGTATCTCAGTGTAGCGTTTTTGTTAGGAAGAGATGAGTTAGCATATGTAAAATATTTAGAATACTAAATGGAACATAGAGCTCTGTAAATGTTAAATTGTCTTAGTTTTACAATATAGCCCTTTACCTTAATAAATAAATTCCTGGAAGTATATGTCAGCTTTGCTTCCCTGTAAGAACTATCTGGACATTTCTGATACTTGAAGAGGATCTAAGTTTCTGGGGCCAAGAAAAGCACTGTTATTTTGTTTGTTTGTTTGTTTTGTTATGTTTTGTTTTGTTTTGCCTACAGTTCTCCTACAAGTATGTATGTGCAATTTGCTGAGCCAGATCCTGCCAGTCAGGTCTCTGGGGAAGCTTTGGCACTACTCACCAATTTTCTGCCACAGAATTGGCCAGGAAGGCTACAGAATTCATTCATTTATTCATTCAGTCATTTCTCCCTCAAGTAATTAACCAGTGCTTTCTATTTTCAGGATACTGTGCAAAGCACTGGATGAAGATGAAGTGTTGCCTTTTCTATAAAAATGTTCTTGGGAGAAGTAAAAGGCAGCTCTGTCACATCCATCCATTGGAATTGCTTTTAAACCTCAACTCTGCCATTATCTAGCTGCTTGGCTGTAAACCAGTTGCTTGTCTTCTCTGTACTCTTTCATCTTATGTAAAAATGGCATAATAACTGTTTTTACCTCGTGGGGTTGTTTTTTGAGATAATATGTACAACCCTTTCAATATGTCTCTGGCATGTAGGGTAAATTTGCTTTAAATGGTGAATTCTGCTCTGGGGTTCTATAAGTCAGTTCTGAAATAGTCATAAAATTAAATCAGGCATGCACTTCCACATTGGCACCAAAAAGTCAATTCAAGTTGGAGGAATAACCAGAGTGGCAATAGGATTTCAAATTGGGTTTCAACCAGTGCATCATGGCACACTGGTGCATCCCAAAGATGTATACACACTGATAATAAAAGGGTATATCTTCTTGATAATGTTTAATGTGTTAAAAAAAACAACTCAGTGGAGGGGGGTGTGAAGGTGGGGATCTGTCTATCCAAATACATACCTTCATTTCCTCTCTTTAAGCTTTCCCTATGATGCCAACTCCATTTGTATCTTTCATCTTCAATATTTTTTGCACTTAATGCTGGAACTTATCCATTTCTGTTTTTTAAGATTTTGAAATTTTTATTTTGAAATATTTTCAAACATACAAGACAGTTAGAAAACTAATGCAAACCCCACAGAGATCTCCAACATATCCATGCCCCTCAGATACTCAGATTCACCAATTACAACATTTTGCCACATTTGCTGTATTATTCTGTCATCATTCTTTGAAAGCATCTGTCTATCCATCTGTCTGTCTGTCTATCTCTCTGTCTCTCAATCTATATCAATATCTATCTATCATCCTCATCCATCACTATCAATATCTAACTATATCTATCTGTTTTCAGGTAGGAATTCATTTTAGCACAAGCAATTATCCCAATCACAATGCCAAGTTCTCTAAAAATCATATCTTCCAGTTTAAGTCAGGTATACTTCTTGATACACAGTAGTAGCTGGGAATGGTTTATAGGATACAAATATGACAGCTGAGTGTTTCTTATTGTGGTTTGGGGATATGGAGCAATTTTCAGAGATAGTAGGGCATTGCAGCCAGACAGCCTCCACTACAGAGATTAATAAAACAGATAAAACAATAGAGAATATAATCTGTTTAAAATTCTTAAATATTTATTGTTTACATAGATTTTTTTTTTTTTTTTTGCAGAGTTGGTCTTGAGACACTAATCATTTCATCTCGCTTTTCTATTCTTGGTAACTTTACACCCATCTTGAAACCCCATCTTTTTAATTTTTTAAACTTCTATTTTGAAATATTTTCAAACTTATATAGGACAGTTAAAAAATGAAACGACCCCCATACAGAGATTTCCAAAATACCACATACCCCAGATACACTGATCCACCAATTTTCACACTTTGCCATACTTGCCATATCAGTCTATTTGTCCACTAGCTATCAATCCACCTATCTGTTTATGTATCTATTTATCGGTCCATTTTCTGAACACTTTGGGTGTAGGTTGTATACATCATACTCCTTGAACATTTAATACTGCTTATGTGTCTATTCTTTTTAAGTGCGGCTAACAAGTACAACACATTTAACATTGATATAAAGCTTACAGTCTATATTCCAATTTTTTGTATGTCTCAATAATGTCCTTTAAATATATATATATATATTAGAGAAGTTGTGAACTTAAAAAAGAATTATGCACAAAGTGCAGAAGTCTCATACAACACTTCTCCACCAACACCCTTACATTGTTGTAGAAAATCTGTTATAGATTAGGAAAGAATATCATCAGACTATTATAACTAACTATGGTCTATAGCATATATTTAATATATTTTTTCCATACCCCCCATTATTAACACAATGTATTAGTATTGTATATTTGTTATAGTTCATGAGAGAACACACTCATATTTCTACTGTTATCCACAGTCCATTTTCTTTCACATGATTCACTGTGTTATACAGTTCCACACACTTCTACAGTCTATCCAAAGTGTACATTCAGTGGCTTTCACTTTCATCACAGACTTATGTAGTCATTGCCTCAGTAAATTTTCGAATGCTTTCCTTAGTCCAAAAGGTAAAATTCCATATCCCTCCTCGTTATTAACCCTTAGTGTTGATAATAGTACCTTCTTTGACCTTGATGCAAGAATATTACAATATTGCTGTTAACTATAGCCCATAAGTTACATTAATTGTATTTTTCCCATGCATCTCCATATTCTTATCACCGTGTAATAGTGATGTACATTTGTTCTAGTTCATAGAAGAACATTCTTGTATTTGTACTAAGAGCCACGGTCCTCATCCACGTTTGGGTTTACTATGTTATTCAGTCCCTAGCTTATTCTCTAGCTTTCTTTCTTTTTTTAAGCAAATTAATTTTATTGATACATATTAATAAAGCATACAATTTATCCAAAGTTTACAATCAGTGGTGTTTGGTATAATCACATAGTGTGTTCATCACTTCAATCAGTATTAAAGCAGTTTCATTATTTCAATAATAATAATAAACAACAAAAAACAAACAAGGAAATTCCTAGCTTTCTTTCAATTGACATTTACCTAGACTACTGCTTTTAGCCACAATCCCATTTATAAACTGGCTGTGTAGTTATACTTAATATAATGGTTATCATCAACTTTATCCATTTCCATACTTTTACAGTCAAGCTAATTAAAAATTCTATATACATTAAGTATCAGTACCTCTTCCCAGCCCTCATCCTATCTCCTAATAACCTATATTTTAGGTTTTAACTATATGTGTTTATTCTTCATATATAGTTCATATTAATGAGACCATATAATATTTGGCTTTTTGTGTCTGGCTTATTTCACTCAGCATAATGTCTTCAAGGTTCATCCATGTTATCATATGTGTCCCAATTTCATTTCTTCTCCATCATAGGTATATACCACATTTTGTTTCTCTATTCATCAGTTGATGGACACTTGAGTTGTTTCCATCATTTGGCAACTGTGAATAACATTACTGTGAACATTGGTGTGCACATGTCTGTTTGCATCACTGTTTTCACCTCTTCTGGATATATTCCTAGTAGAGCGATTTCTGGATCATACAGTAAGCAGTTCTATATTCAGCTTCCTGAGGAATCGCCAAACTGTCTTCCACAGAGGCTGCACCATTCTACATTCCCACCAACAGTGAAGGAGTGTTCCTATTTCTCCACATACTCTCCAGCACTTAATTTTTAAAAAATTAATGGCTATTCTATGAGGTGTGAGATATCTCATTGTAGTTTTGATTTGCATTTCCCTAACAGCTAGTGATATTAAACATTTTTTCATGTGCTTTTTGGCCATTCATATTTCCTCTTTTGAGAAATGTCTAAGTCTTTTGCCCATTTTTTAATTGAATTGCTTACTCTTTTATTGTTGAGTTGTATGAAGTCTTTATATAGAATGAAAATCAAACCCTTATCAGATATGTGGTTTCCAAATATCTTCTCCCTTTGAGTGGGCTACCTTTTCACCTTTTTGACAAAGGCCTTTGAATCACAAAAGTGTTTAAGTTTGAGAAGGTTAATAATGTCCTCTGAGCCTTCTCTACTACCTTATTGGATCCCATCCAGGATCATGTATTGCCCTTAATTGTCATTGTCTCTTTAGGTGCTCATTAAAAAAAAAAATTAATTGTGGAAACATATATACCACATAATCTTTCCCATCTCAGTCACTCCCACGCATACCATTCTGGGGGATTAATCACATTCTCATTGTGTTGTGGTACCCTTACCACCTTCCATTACTAAAACTTCCCCATCTTCCCAAACAGAAACTCTACACTCATTTTGCATTAACTCCCCTTTCCCCTTCCCCTTCTTCCTGACAACTTGAACTCTAATTTCTGTTTTTATGACATATCCTCAGATATTTTCTTTGTAGTTGCCATTGGGGCTTAAATTAAACATCCTAAATCTGTAACAATCATGTTTGCTTTGAGACCAAATTAACTTCAATATTATTTGCAAACTATGTTTCTATACTCCATCTCCCCATTTTATGTAGTTCTTGTCACAAGTTATATGTTTATATATTACAAGTCCAAAACCATTGATTTGTCTTTTCATTTTATGCATTTGCCTTTTATATGCTGTAGAAAGTAAAATTGGAGTTATAGACCAAAAATACAGTAGTACTGGCATTTATATTTACCCCTTACCATCATTTCCCTTACTGTAGGTCTTTATGTCTTCATGTGACTTCGATCTATTTTCTGGTGTCCTTTCCTTTCAAATGGCAGGACTCTCTAGCATTTTTTTGAAGGGCCAGTCTAGTGGTGGTGAACTCCCTTAGCTTTTGTTTATTTGGGAATGTCTTCATCTCTCCTTCATTTTTGAAAGACAGTTTTGCCAGATAAAGAATTCTTGTTTTTTTGTTTTTTTTTTATTTCAACACTTTAAATATGCCATCCTACTTCCTTCTTGCCTCCATGGTTTCAATGAGAAATCAGCATTTAATCTTACTGAGGCTCCCTTGCATGTGACACATTGCCTCCCTCTTGCAGCTTTCAGAATTCTCTCTTAAACTTTGGCATTCAACAGTTTGACTATAATATGTTGCAGTATCAGTCTCTTTGAAGTTCATCGAGCGTCTTGGATGTGTATATTCATGTCTTTCAATAACTCTGGGAAGTTTTCAGCCATTATTTCTTTGAATATTCTCTCTGCCCCTTTCTTTCTTCTCCTTCTGAGATTTCCACAATGCATATTTTAGCACACTTGGTGTTTTCTCACAGATTTCTCAGACTCTGTTCATTTTTCTTCATTTTTCCTTCTGCTCCTCAAATTGGATGATTTCAATTGTCAGATATTCAAGTTCATTTATTCTTCTTCTGCCAGCTCTGATCTGCTGTTGAACCTCTCTATGGAATTTTTCATTTCTGTTACTGTGGTCCTCAGCTCTGTTTGGCTGTTTGGTTACTTTGTATAATTTCCATCTCTATTGATATTCTGTTCATGTTCATCTGTCATTTTCCTGGCTTCCATTAGTTTTTGTCCATGTTTTCCTTGAACTCTTTGAGAATATTTAGGATAATTTAAAAAATTTTTGTCTTGTATGCACCCAATGTGATCCTTCTCATTGATGGATTCTAATGCTTTAATCTTCTCCTTTGCCTGGGTCATCACTTTCTGTTTCTGTGTTTGTTTTGTAATCTTCTATTGAAACCTTGACATTTGGATATTTTAATATGTTGTCACTAGAATTAAGTCTCTGAGACATCTGTGCCTTAAGCTTGTATCCAGTTAGTGTTATGACAGAGCTTTCTTTGAATATCAGGTACTACCAAAAACATGAAAAATAGAAAACTCTTTCCCAGTCTTTGCAGATTGACCTGTGCAAGTGCTCTCCTTCAGGACTTATCCATACAACGAGTGAGAGAATAACTCCAGTTCAAAGCATAGGGGCCTCTCTGGTCCTTTCTGCAAATGTGTCTTGCCTTGGGCATGTGATTTTGGCCCTAGGAATTCTTCCATTTACATGGACACAAATGTCCCATCTTCCCTAGAAAACAGCTACCTCACAGTCCTGGGCACTAAACTATTTATCCTATAACCTGTGATCCCTTTCTTGGGTAGCCGCTTGACTGCTTTCCCACAGTGTTTTATAGGAGTGCTCAGTGAGGTACCTTCCACACACAGGGCAAGTCAGTCCCTCAGGCAACCACCACAGATTGGGTCAGACATACATCCTCCCTGTATGTGTCTGAGTGCTAATCTGCTCCCTCCAGAATTAGGATCAGGGATCCATGCACTGAGAGTGTAGGCCAGTTCTTCATTGAGCAGGTGAGGGGTGGAAGAGAGGCCAGCTAGGGCACCACAAGATTCTACTGGTTTTAAGTGGCCTTTTTCTTGATTCAGCGTTAGCCCTGTTACTCTAATCCTTTAACTGCTTTCTGGAGCTTTGCCAAGGATGTTTCTGTCATTTCTTGCTGGTTGTTCAAATCATTTGTGGGGATACAAACCCTGAAGCATCTCACTCAGCCATTTTGATTAAGGTGAATCCTGTCCATTCCTTTTTAAGTTGCTTATTGTAAATATGTTTGCCTCCCTAATTAGATTCTAAACTTGTGAACGGAAAACATACCTCTCTCTTTTTCTTGTATTTTTATAGCACTTGCTACAGCACCTTTTACCTAGTATGCTTGGGCAAGAACAGTAATATAGAGAAATCAATGGATTTTATCAAATAAATTTGGGAGATGCTGACCTAGTCTTCCTTCAGTTGCTCTTGCTCTACCATGAACAATTATATTTATTTGTGAGCCTTTGATATCATTTTAGGGAACATTTGAGGAGCTTCCATACATAGTTTATTAAGAAAATTCACATTAAAATGGTATATTATCAACCTCACTTTTTAATGCCTACTTAAAAATTTTCCTTTTAAAGAAGGAACATGATGGTTAATAGATTATGACATTAAATGCTGTGTAACCACTACTTAGAGAATTTAACACACTTCTCTATAATTACTCTTTGAACTCCACTGAAGAGCTATAACTGTACACTGCTGGTGGCAGTTACAGCCAAGCCCTGCCTCTCCCATTTTTTATTTACTCTTTTGTGAACTATGATTTTCATCCTATGATTTCCATCTCTGAAATATAATTTTTTGCAGACTTTGTTTTTTTATTTTTTACTTTCATTATATGAGTAGTGACTCAGGTCAGCTATGGATTAAAATGTTACTTCCCTAAGCAGGCCATTATTTCAATGTGTGAGAGAGGATGAAGTGAGGAGAGAGGAGAGGTAGGGAGTTAAGGAAAGGATACAGATGAGGAAGGGATAAAGAATGAAAACAATAACGTCTTGTATCTGACTTCCCTTTTGCTGTCTTTCTCCAACTGCCTATCCCGTACCTCTAGACCCCACATGTAAGTGCCAGGTGAGTCAGTCTTAATGACTAAGTCCATCTATCTCCCTTGAAATTTCTGCACACCTCCCTCAACTGGGCCCTCCCACCCAAGGCCACCCTGGCCCAGCTGGTGGCATCATCCAGTTTCTCGTATTACTATCATTCCTGCTCTCTCAGGAAATCCTGGTTTTAGTAACTCAGGACTTTGTGAAGAAGCTCCTAATGAGTACCCAATTTGCAGGAGCTCCATCTCTGCCTTGGTTACCAGATTATGTGCAACTGGAATTAAGCTTCTGAATCCCAGGCCCTAGGAACAAATGTCTTTTTCCCAAGGTATTTCCTGCTGCTTACCTGTCTGATTATCTGCTCATATGCCCAGTGTGTACTACTACACACCCTGGATTACTTCCACACCTCGCCAGATTCCCACCACTGCCAGACCACTGCTAGAGTACTGACTCCCCTCTAGTGAGTCTGTCTATGCCCTAAGTTCTGGATGTCCCTGTTCTGCTCCATAAGCTGATGAACAAGTCTTGGGTAAGAGTCCTTGTGAGTAGCATTTGCATCAACTGAAGTAGCCTCTGCAAGCTCTGCATTGGAAATTTAATGTTGATAGCAACATGTAGGCTGCTCAGGAACTCAAGTCTGCACAAGGTGGTCTACATAATGCCCTCTTTTCAAAAGAATTAACTAAGTAGCTTTAAAGTAATTGTGTTAAAGTTGGAGTTCAGCCGTCATGCTATGCTGTTATTTTTTTTTCTTTTCATTTTGAATAAAAAAGCATATTCTGTTATAAAACAGGATAGATTGAGCATAAAGAATGATTTTGATGGTATATAATGTGTCTGTTTCACCTCAGGAGCAGGAAGAAATAATTAACTTCACTAAAATAAAGAATACTTTAAGCCTCTGGGTATCATTAAAAAAAAAAGTGTTCTTTGTGGGGGACTGTGGGCTGGTAAGCTCCTAAATGGAATTCGGTGCTCACAAAGTATTTATCCAGCTGTTAATTTTTAAAATCCATCTGTTTGTTTTGTCCCCAAGTTAGGACTTTTTAGCTTTGAAGAGTATGCGTTTTATTTTTAACCTATGTACAATATACCATGTAGTGGCAATTGATATTACTCAAATTTTTCAATTGAATGCAAACATTATAAGATTTGCTTGTTTTATTGTGACAGCTTTTTTTTCTGTTTCAATTGGTGAAAGTCCATGTAATGTATGATGTATTCAATATGTCCCAATCACATATAAAGTACTTAAGCCATTTGCTGCTTATTACATAAGCACAACTCCTCAACCAGTGATCTGAGAATGAGTTACACTGGTTGACCACCTACTGTATTCCAGACAATTTTCCAAGTGATTCTGAAACATTGCTTTGTAACAAACTCAAGATGTTCATTGCTCTCTATTAAGAAACTAAGACTCAGAGACATAGAGGGATTTGCCTAAGGTTACAATAATAAATGACTGAATCAGGATTTGAACTCTTTTTGGTGAGTCTAGTGTCCACAAATGGGTCCATGCTTACCAAGTATTCTACAACATTACGTCAAGAAGTGAAAGTGAATTCTTGAAGGAAAGTCAGAGTTTGTCTCTTAAATCTCCAGTTTGCCTGCTTTGTTCTTGCCAGGACAACATTGTTCATCTCTCTTAATGTTTTCTTCTCCATATCTTTTGTTTATTTATGGATCACCTCCTATGCAAAGCACTCTACTCTGACAAGATGGAGCACAAGGAAGCATAGAGATGTTTCCCTTCTTCCAGCAGCTTACTTTCTGGTTGGTGGGTTCAAAACTTTCCTGTTACAAATAGTACAAATGTCAGAATATACCAAATGGAAGGAGTGAATGAAGTTCACTGTGCTCTGTCTGGCATAGATGGTGAGAGGTAGAGGATGATTCACAGTAGACAAAAATAAGAGTTTTACCACTTTTTCACACTTGTTCAGAAGCATTTTGCTTTTCCAGTTTATTTTTTAAATTTATTTTCAATCTCTCACTTCTAAAACATGAAGCCCATGATTGCATGGATCATGTCTGACTTGTTTACCTATATACTTCCAACACCTACAAACTGTGCCTAGCATGTAATGAGTTCTTAATAAAAACTTGGAGAAAGAGTTAAGCATGACAAACAAGCATTCTTCATTCTGCTTTCTAGTTACAGTTCAAATTAAGAAGTTTTATATTGACTTGAATTCTCTTTTCTTTAAATTATCCAATCCAATGTTAACAACAAATTGGTATTTATTAAGTATATAATATTTTTTAGTATTTATATGCATGGGACAATGTGGAGCTTTTACCAGTGTCTCAGATTCAATTAATTCTTTATATCAAATATATTTATAAAGGTCCCATTGAACTATTTAAAATGAAGTTCATAGAGAAGGTTATCTAGTTAGAATAAGTTAGATAGCATAGATTATATAACATATTAATTTAAAAATCTGTATAATTCCATAATTGTAATATAAAGGAAAGATAAAAGCAAAGCAAATTTTGTCAAATTCTATATATATCAACATATCAATGCTCAGTCACATGGATAATAGAATATATAAAGAGGTGGTCAGATGTTTGTACCTCAGTGTAGAAGCTCCATGAATATGAAAGCCACATGTGTACAATGATGGAGCTTGTTGTATTGGTGACTCGTAGAATGAGATGTGCTGCAGTTGAGAACGTGATTTTTTGAAACGGTGAAAAACTCATGGTAGATTTCTGAACGAAATGAGGTTGAAACTCCTCGAGGTTTACACAGTGGTTGTGTCCTGAAAAAACATGAGTGTACTTTAAAACTGTTCATTTTCTTAGGTAATGTTAGGTGCTAGGCTCAATTAACTATAAACGGTTTTTTCACCCAGATGAATATCTGGTGGTGCTTTTGAAAGTTGCCTGGAGGCATAATGGATCGTCCGTTGTAGGACCCATACCTACTAAAGGCTGGCACAACCCTGCCTCCCCCATCCTTGCAGAATTTACATACGCAGTCACAAACTGCCGAAATGTCTGCTGGCATGGTACCACACCCATCAATAACCCTTGCTACAGACTTATGAGAAGCTAGGCAAAATTTATTACTCTCTCACCTTCCGTTTGAGGTATAGATTTCTTCCCTCTCATTCAAACCCACTGTCACTGACACAGGTTTCCTTCTCCGTCTCCTTTCATAGCATCCCTGTCAGCCTTCAAGTTGTCCTCAAGGCGGCTCTCCCAGGAAATATCCTAGGTTTTGGTTCTGTCATCCCTAACCTTTATCTCAGACTGCTGTCATGACCTAATTTATTGAAGTCTGATAAATGAACTCCCAATGAATTACTACTGACATACAGGGACTTCAAACGTTATCTTATATTTTTCAGTTGAGATCAAAAGTCAGGTATCCTGGTTGAATTTCTGAGAGAAATAGTCTGTGTGGGATTTCCAAGCAGCCATTATATAATTTTGCTAGCCACCTATGATAGCACTGGCAGGTTACTCAATATCTCTGAGACTCAGTTTCCTCTTCCATAAAATGGAAATGGAAAAGTAAAATCAATGATACTTGTGTTCAGTGGCATGCTACTTAATATCCTACAATGCTCAGGACTGCCCACCACAAGAGTTATCCAGCCCAGAATGTCAATAGCAACACGTTTGAGAAGTCCTGCTATAAATAATATACCATGAGGTTTTCAATTTTATTTGATTTTCAGATTTTGCTTTCTTTTACTCTTGAAAAAAAAAGAACTCAAGAAGTTAACTCAGGCGCATCAAGTTATGCTTTGCCAATGAAAGCCAGCTTGAATCGTAATATGTATATTCTGAAAAACTGAGAAAAACAAGCTAATAATTTCACATGCTTACACATTTTTACCTTTTATTTTTTTGTTGTTGCTTTCTCAAGACCCATACATTTCCATTTTACTTTTTGTAAAACTTTCTGATTTAAAGTATTTATGAAGCCAATTATCTTGAGAAATGTTTTAGCCGATTTATAGAATCTCTAAAAGAATGATAAATTTGAGCCACTTTCTCCCATCACCCTGGGAAAAAGAAACTGTAAGTGGAAAACTGCTGGAAACACTTATATATTGCTCTTAACATTAGGGTAGAAGGTGGCTCCAGTACTGTCATTCTGCTTAGCGTGTAAGTCACTAGTGCTTGCTTCACACAGTGTCCTCAGCCCTCACATTTATACGGTAGCCAGATACCCAGAAAATGATGTAAATCCCAATTAAATTGTAGTTTTCCCAGAATCCCTCTTGTACATAAACACTCTAAAGAGAAATAGGTGAGGCATATATAAATGATCTAGAAGAAAAGACTCTTAGTGGCTTTGGAACTACTCATCTCTGGGGAATATCCGACCTGCGAAATGCAAGGTTTGCAAACATTAGTGCATGTGAGTGCTGGCTGTGCAGGTAAAAGCTCTCCAAGGAAGCTTTTATTTTGAGCTCCCAGTTTTTCCAAGATATCGGAGATTCTTTCTTTGCAGAAACAATGAGAAGCTCTAAAGGAAATGAAGGCCTGAGTAGGGATGAAACCACACCGTGTATCATGCTCAGAAACGTGTTACTGCTGGAAAATATTTCAGGATGTCTGGATTACACCAGGAAGGAAAGTGAAAATGACTTCATCCTGGAGACAAAGCAGAATTATCAGATTAGAACTGTGGCCTTTCCTATCCCTTCCATTCCTCATTTTGATTATATTATGTGGAACTGTATTAATAATGGTTTTTAAAAGTCTGTATGAATATGTATAAACTGTTAAGCTCAATCTATTTCTTCATGTCATTTTCTGACCCTTGGAAATGTCAAATTTGAGATGAAAGGTAAGTGGCTAAATTAGACATATTTACATTCAAACACACTTTCACCCTATTTGTTTTACTAAATCCCTATTTCAATTTAGTATTGTGGGTTTGGATAGTGAATATTGCCCATTTCTTTTTACCCCAGCCCCAAGTGTTATTTTGAAAATAAGACTATGTAATAAAATTTATTTATGTAGTTTAAATAATTGGATGAGATAGTGGTAATAGTCAAATATTTTCAGATTACTGTCACTGAACTCCTGCTGGCAGAATCCTAGGCACAATCTACTTGTTAACAAATGCTGGACCAATTGATTGGGTTTATTCCCTGGGTACATAGAACATATCTAGCATTTCTGTGCTGTCTGGTTGTCAGCTGCTGCAGCAAGTTTCCTTGATGTATTCCAACAGCAGATCTAAAATTGGTGAATAAACCACATCGAATTCATGTGAAACACCTATTTAAGAAACTCAGAGTGTTCTGGGAACTCTCCAGGGAGAAGTGTGTCTTTTTCATTGTCCCTATGTGTAAATTATCTATTAGTTCTTATAAAAACAGAGCTCCAAATCCTCTATAATGCTTTTTGGTTTCTTGACTATAATATAAAGACAGACAAAAGGAAACTGAGCTCAGTTAGTGACTGCCTGAAAGAAAGATTAGTCTGTGGTGCAGCTGCTCTGAGGTTCAGAAAGAACTGTTAATTCAATATTGCATTAGATGCCTACTCTAAAATTAAGTGAGGCCATATTTATCAGGTGCTTCCTCAATCAGAATTCTTCTTAGAACTAGTGAGTTCTAAACCAGTGAGATGGATTCCAAATAAATTCAGAGCAACCAGTGAACCTCAAAGGAGCTATCACAATTTGGAAAATATCAGAATGCCCATTATTAGTTGTAATTTTGATTCTTGCTTTTTTCCTTCCTGACATTGTATTTAATACAAGTTAAAAGAATAAAAATTATCTATTGTGTTTTATTCCAGCAATAAAAAAGCACTTTTCGGGGAGTGGGTGTAGCTCAGTGGTTGAGCGTGTGCTTCCCATGTGTGAGGGTTCAATCCCTGGAGCTTACTTAAAAAAAAAAAGTACTTATGTTTTTAATACTTCCAGTTGTGTTCCTTGCACATTGAGGTTGGAGTGGGTTACATTTTTTTTAGATTGTTCAATTTTTCACTTGTTATTTCACTTTTAAAGATATGTAGAGCGGAGCAGGTATAGCTCAGTGGTTGGAGTGCCTGCCTCACATGTACAAGGTCCCGGGTTCTGTCTCTGGTACCACCAAAAAGAAAAAAACAAAAATCAGATATATAGAAAGTTGCAGTGATTAGTAAATATGAATATTTTAAAGTGGTACCTGTTTATGCATGATTATTCTGTAACCTGTGACTTCTCTAATTAAAAAAAGAAAAGTTATATGATTATCTGATTTAGGTTGTGAAATTTTGAACATCTTTTAAGATTCCATGAAAGAATTTATTAATTCTTCCATAATGGATAAAGTCATATATGATAAAAATTGTCAATATTAAAATGTTTGAGGTATATGAATTCATGAAAATAGAAAAAAGTCACCTCAAGAAATCTTTTAAAGAACATTTTGAAATATATGGCTTTTATTTTTCAACTGAATGAAAATGTCTGCTTCATATGAATTATAAGCATGTTCTGGAATTGTGTTTTGAAATATTAATATATTTTGAAATAAAATGAATAATTTGCCTACATTACATGGAAGGATATTTTTAACTTATTTTGAACTAAGTGAATGTTTCATAAAAGGCAAAGGGAATGCAGTAGGAACCATATTATCTATAGGAATAAATTAAAGCAATACTTTGCAGATTATGCAAACCTGCCAGATTGATATTCAGAGTATGAAAAGGCAAAAGTTATTTTTCTCCTTAATGTGAAAAATAAACATTTTGAAAGTGTATTGTTAAGTAGATATCATACGTCTGGATTTCAGTAGAAATGATGGGAAATTTTCATAACCTTTATATCAGTGGTTCTGTTTTGATGTTTACTTTTTTTCTAAGCATTTCATGGAGGATTGTTCTATTGCTCTGTAAGGGAATTTTATGATGCTGAATTTGTGTTGATGGTTTTTAATCTTTCAAATTACTAAAATAGATCCTCATTATAATCTAAGTGCTTTAATAAAAAATTTATTCTGCTTAGTGTCTTTGTATTATGGATGGGTTCTTTTATCGTCTTATCTAGAATAAATTATCTTAGTTCTCCAGTACTATGCATGGGCAAAGAGTGATCATGATGATGAAATAAGTAACTGTAATAACAGATTATTGTTTTTCATTGTTTCTATCCTTTTTACTTATTGTATATTTAGTTCAATAATATTTTTAAATTAGTCAATAAATATTATTTATAAATAACACTATTTGTATATTTGAGCTGAAGTAGTTGACCAAAAAAGTGTCTTTGATTCATTTCTTCATTCACTCATTCACCAAATATTTATTGAAAGCCTAGTAGGTGTCAAGAACTCTGCTAGAAGCTAGAAAAAGGATATCTTGTTATTCTAGTTTCTCTAGATAAGTTACTTTGCTTAATTTATATGTTTAATTCTAGAAGTCAACTCTAACTTCTAGTATTCGAATTGATGGTTAGGCAAAAATGTATGTCATTGTCATAAAATAAATTTCTAGTTACAAATGAAAGAAGTATTGGAAAATTAAACCTAGCACAGATAATCACTGTCCAGTAAGGGTATGCCAGAAAAGGACTACCTTTTTTGATTAAATCGTATGTAAAAAAGCCACCAGAAGAAATCCAGTAAGTAGGAAGCCATAGAAAAGTGATGAATTATGCTATTCTCCTCAACCTTATTTCATGCACAACAGTTTAAGTAACATTCAGCTAAAGCAAGAATGATTTGGATTTTAATGAATTTCACTGCCTTCGGTGCAAAGTTCTTTTAAGCCTGTGTGTCTTGATAGTATCTCCAGTGGATCTGTTTGTGGTTATTTTTTAAAATTCAAATTGGAGTTATTTGATGTTTGAAATTTATCAGCTCCTTTTTTAAAGTGAGTTAATATTTATACAGCTGAAATCATTTTAAGCTATATTTAAATTTGGCTGTTTTCCACATGATTGTTTATAAGAATCTCAATATAATGGCATACAAATAGAATCTAAGTAAATTGTTAAATCAGTGTATCTGCTCTCATACTGTTAAATGTGAATTTAGTGAGGCAGTTTCCTCACACTCAGGGTGAAGGAGTGCAATTGTGCAAAATAATTTCTGTGACAGCCTTTCCCAGTGTATCTTCTGGGGAACTATGTTAATAGGGTTCATCCCCAAAATAAAGACTCTGCAGAAACACATTTGGGAAGTACAAGGATGGACTAAGGTCTATCGTTTATTACAGGACATCTCAGCATCTTCAATTTGTAGTTATGCACTGTGATTCTCTTTCAAAGAGTTGTAAAAGTGTTCCAAACTTATTTGTCAAGAACTTCTTGACAAATATCTCTTTAGTACTATACTCATAGAATAATATTACACTAATATTTATAGCATCTTATGCAATATTTCCAAAATTATTGGTCAAGTACTTGTAGAGAAACATTGCACAGGACTAATATACCTTTAGGTAATGTGCCTTTAGGAAATGCCAAGAGACTCCTAAGCCTTCCTGTTCTTTCTCAAATCCTAGAATCACTAGAGCCATGCCAGCACTGAATGACTTTTATACTGTCTGCAGCCTCTGAAATTATTCCAGAGTATATATGACTTCTGATGTAACTTCTATAGATCTTAAAAAACAAAGCTGAAAAGAGAAAAATTTAATAATAAGAACAAAAATAATATTTCATAAGTAATTATATAGCATTTTAAAAATAAAAATGCTTTCAAATCTTTGAGTTACTTGATTTTTACAACAAGCTCAGGTGGTTAATTCAGTCTGTCATGGTTTTCCTAATTTATGCCTGAGGAGGCAGAGTAATTTAGAGAGGTTCAGAAATTTGTCATGTTTTCAGATCATGTTAATTATCCACTGCCTTCACCTGATCTATAAATTCTGATTTCCTAAGATAATATCATAATTGTACTACCTGAAAGTTAGGATCTAGAAGAGGGGTCAGCAAACTATGGCTCAGTGTTAGGCAAATTATGGTTTGTGGATCAAATCTGACCCACTGCCTCTTTTTTTAAATAAAGATTTATTGGCATGCAGTCACACACTTATTAATGTATTGTATCTGGCTGCGTTCCCACTACAACAGCAGAGTGAGTAGCTATAACAGAGACCACATGGCCTACAAACCCTAAAATATTTACTTTCTGGCCCTTTCCAGAAAAGTTTGCCAACCCTTCATGTAGATCATGGCCTGAACTACTGGCTGTGTGTAGATGTTAGAATACTGTTTAAAGTGGACTGTATTTATAATCTGTAATGATTAAACAGAAAACTGTGACGTTATTCCTCAAGAAAGAACCTGCATTTGTACGGTGTTAGTGGAAAAGATCGTTATCTGTTAATTTACACACACCCTGGTGCATTCATTATGGGTTTTAGCACACCATAGTGGTAGCTGATCCTTCATCATTCAAGTACAGGGTTACTTAATTATTGCTGCTAGAGGCCTTAATCAAGTCCTTCTTCTAGAAAGCAAACAAATGATTAGCGTTTATAGTACAAGCATAAACAGGAATTTGACTCATGACTTTCCTAATTATACTGCCCCATTTTGGAAATCAGTTGGTGTTCAAATTCTTGCTGTTCTGTATACAATTCCAATCATTGTTAAATATAAGATTTAAAGGTCATGTTTCATGTAAACTTTTTCTCTATTTCTAATAGTAAATAGTAATAATAGTAGCAGTAGTAAATAGTAAATGGAAGCAGGGAAATAATTATTTTTTGAGCTATGTAATATGTATTTTCTATGATCCTTACTAATTTATTAGTGATTAATAGATTATTAATTTATTAATAATTAATTAATTATTAATAATCCTATGAGATGGGTATCATTATCTCCATTTTACAGATGAAGAAACTGAGGCTCAGGATATGAAATAACCTGCCCAGTGTTATTAGATTAGGGAATATTTGGCATAAGCTCAACTGGGACACCGAGTCTTCCAGCCTAGCCATGGGTTCCTCTTACCATGCGCTGCTTCAGCTGTAAGACTGTGGCCCCTTCCCCATAATTTCTGAAACCAGTGCCTAAAATGGATCGGCTTTTGCCAATATTTTTTCAAGATGTGCTGTTAGTTGTGTATAGTAATTAGTAAGTTAAAAGCACATTTCTAGTTTTCTAGCACCAGATGATCCTATTTACTTCTGTAGAAAAGTGAAAAATCATTTCTGAAATAAGTTCTACAAGTTCTTTTTAAATTGGCCTCAACAAAACAACCAACTACTGTATATTTTGAGTGCTGAGGCCAATTTTGAAATGACCAGAAATACAAAGTAATTCTTCCTCTCTTCTTTCCAATTCCTTACATCTTTTTTCAGGAATCAAATGTACAAGTCTTCCAGAGAGCAAATAAGTAGTTGTTTGAGAGGATTAGAAAGTACAGCTTTAGAAAGTACTTCCACCTTTTAAAAATTATTTTCTAACATGTCTGAATATCTCTCTGGCATGTATTATTTTCCATTCCATTTGTCCCTACCTTTCTGTGGTAGAGTGATCTGGGTTAGATCATGGTCTTCTTTTATTTTCAAAGCTGCACAGAAGTCCTCACAAATAGGAATCCTTTTGGGGATGACTGTTTCTCATCCAGATCTTTACAAGGCCTGTGGGACATTTCTAAGGACGCTGTTCTTAATGGAACAGCTACATAGAGGAGATTAGCCTTTGCTGGGGCCATCATTCTGTCCTAGGTTTTGTAGAACAGTTTCATCATTGCAGAAGGTTTTCTTGGACAGCTCTTGTCTGCGAAGAAGCATATAAATTTTCTTAGAAAATATTTCACTTTGAGAATGCTACTTTTGTTTTAGTACTTTAACCACTCTGGGCCTCAAGTTTTTTTTTGTCTATGAAATGAAAATAACAATATAAATAAGCATATAAGCGCTTACTTTCATCTGTATTCAATGCAGATAAAATTGAAATGCATTAATCGTTTTACTTGAAATATCTGATACATGCCTTTTGTGTTGGGGGAAGTCAGATGCTCGTTTTTGTTGGGGAGGGGGCACTGGATGGGTGGCTAATTTGCTGTTTTTTATTTTTTTTGTACCCTGAACTTTCAATACAGGAAGTTAGAATTCCAGTTTCTCAACTAACATATGAGAAGAAAAATTGATAACCAAGTTTGGACTGTTATCATTATGTTAAGGAGTAGCAGCTTTGGCTTTTTAAAGCAACCTTAATTTTCTTAATTTTCTTAATACCACTTCCTTTGTACTTGTATTCAAAGTTGTAACCCAGAGGCCGTTTAACCAAGATTATACATCAAATTGGGCCTTTGATTTTCTTATTTGTAAAATGAGATAATATTTATTTCAGCTTTAAATTCTAAATCTTCAAATATCTAAAAACCACCTCATTTTCAGTTCATTGATTGCACAAAGATAAATTCACTCAAAATTTCAGAATCCATATGATTTCACTTTAGAGTGGTTTTGTATTTAAAGCTAGGGCTAGTATAGTACTGCCTTCATAGGAAAGTCACTTAAAATTTTAATTTACAACTATGTGATTCTAAGCAATGGATTATTCAATGGTTTCTGCATGTCTGAGTTATCTACACTATTTACAAGCATTGTAATCAACATACATCCCCACTGGAACCAGAATATATGTTTATCACATTTAACAGATTAGTATCCCTGAAGGTAGTATTTAGAAATTACTAAAGAAAACTTTAAATTACATATTTCTCTTGTACGTAATTGAGATGGTTGCTTTGAATTGTTTTAATTAGATGAAACATTTTGTTTGCTATCTGCACATTAGGTCTCATGTTGACAAATTCAAGTGAAACCCAAGATAAATTGTTTAGACCAAAATGCAGAGAATGCCATTTTAAATGTCTTTCTGATTTCTGAAGGAGATCAGGGCAAAATTTGTAGAAAAACTAAAATTTGTTTGTGATCATATTAAAATGTCACTAGTCTAATTATGTTAAAGATTAAAATGCTAGCCAATATAAAAATGTGAGCTCTCTATATCCCGTTATAATTGATAAATCATCAAAATTCTTATAATTATGAAAAGTAAATTTGATTCTTAGATCTTCATTAAAATCATTAAACTTGTTAAAAGCAATTTTTTTATTGATACCTTACTAAATATATCATGAAAAAATAGATTATAGTCAGGAAACTACACTAGTATTTCACAGAAGGTGATCTTTTAAAGAAGCTATATAATAAGAAACTGATATTTTAGTGGGGCTACCTGCATTTAAACTATTTTTCATTTAACTTGATTCCTTAAAAATATGCTGATAAACCATCAGAGAACATATGACTAATTAGAAATTCTCTACACACCTATAATATAGGGGAAATAACATGAATTTTGGATCAAAAGTCCTGATTTCTGTCATTCAGTCATGCATTATTCGTTATTTTCTGCATATTTATTGAGTGTTTGCTTTGTGCCAGACATGTGTTTAGCTGGGATTAGAGTGAATAAAACATTATTCCCACCCTGTTTTGGATTTTAGCAGTTACTCTTTTTAAGTGACCTGGGCTAAGTCATTATGATAATTAAGTGGGATAACTCAGGGGGAAATGTTTTGTGAATTCTGAGTGGCATACATTGCGCTACATCACCATCTTCATTATCCTCAGATCTACGCAAGAAACAACAGTCTGTTGAGGAAAATTTGGAAATGCCTAAAAAATGAATCTTGAACTGTCTCAGAATAATATTTAGTAGAAACTAATACTAAAATCTTTCACTTTTTAAGTATTTTGCCCAAAATAATGTTTCCAATTATTTAAGTTCCTTCTCTCTGTTGTGAGAGCATAACAAGAAAAGAAGGCTCCTTGTAGAAAGTAAAGCCTCCTTTATCATCTTCATCCCACTGCTAGTTTCATAGACGTTTAGCAGGAATGGTAAGGTAGAATATTAATTACTCATTAAAGCTCATATTTACTAAGAAATCTTATGTATATGTCATGCTAAGAGCTGAACATAAGGCACTGCTCTTAGGCAGGTTGCAATTTGTTTAAGGAAGCATTAATTATAATAATAGTAGGGTAAACATCATTAAACATTTAGTATCTACACACAAAATGCTTTAAATTCACTCAGTGCTGAATGCATGGCTTAACATTCTGTTCCTGCTGTGAGTCACAGTGACTCCATGGAGAAAGTTGAACACTTAGCAAATAGGAAAATTAAAGAAATGTTGAAAAAAGAAAAGTATCGATATTCATAAAACCTATTTGTATTGTTATTTCCTTCAAGTCTCCTAACTCTGGACTCATTGTCCTTTCCAATTCCCTCCTCAAGGAGAATAAGATGAAACATCAAAATATTACATATCTGCCAGGGAATGCCCAGAACTCTCCAATGACTTCTGGTTTCCTAGATATTAAATATACTTTTTGACCCTGGCAATTAATTCAAATCATTTTCCTACTTTATTAATATTTACATACATATTTACAAACTTTGAAGTGATTGATTTAATTCTTCCTTTTTATTAATAAGCCCATTTAAATTGATCAAGTCTGTTCTCTCAATCAAACTCAGTCCAAAATCGTTTCCATGCTCTGAAGGAAAGCTTATTAACTAAAGAAAAACGGAAGCTGTCTATTCAGTGCTTCAGATGCCTTTCATATAGTGACTTGCCTACTGTATTTCCATTGTGTTTTCCCCATGGGTTGAATATTATTTGCACGTTTTGAACATAATTTATTTTAGACAAATAAAAGATGTACATTGCCTAAGGTGTTTGGAAGTCTACTGCCACCAGCCACATTTACTTGCAGTTTTTAGTCATTCCAAATACTGTCCATATTCCACAATTAGTTTTTTTCCAGTTCTTATAGTAATATCAGAAATCTATTAAGAAGATTTTTGTTTCATACTTCTTAGCTATGTTTAGGCTAGTTTTCCTAGCATTACAGATCTAAAATAGTACTAAGTCTATAAGTTGACTCAGGTTTTCCTACATTTATTTCTTCTCTGGTAATAAGTATCTGGTATGATCCTTGTAAGGCTTTGTAATGCTAGGGGCTGGCATAAGATGTCAAATGACCTCAGTACTCTTTGAACACCATTTATCCATCTCAATACCTAATTTACTTATCAGACAACAGCTCATATGCTGGGGACATCTGGATTACATATCATCTATTAGGGTATGAGGTCATAATATATTTTCATTTCCCTTCATGTTTATATAGTCTTATTTCTATTTCTTTGTAAAAATAGAGATTGGATATCTCTAGCCTATTATGAAAAAAGTCACTTTCCTTCAACTAGTGAATAATGCTTAATCTTAGGAGAAGACCTGCATTCAAATACTGAAAATAGGCTTGGCATGTGTACTTTAGATTTTTGTCATTACTCATTCTACATGTGAAATTTAGTCTATCATTTCATTTTTGTCACTCTCTTTTTTGTTTTCTTTTTACTATTTCCATCATTAATGCTTCCATAATCAGGGTTATTTTTCTATTAGCCCTACTATAATGTTTACTTACCTTCTCATTGTTGCCTGTGTTACCATGTAACAGTAGCCCCTTAGCAGAATCTTGCCCTTCTATAGAGTTAACTCAAGGTTTGAGCTCCCTTTATCCTTTTATACTTCCTGCCTCAGCTGTATTTCAGTCTTAGGGAAATGTCTAACCTTTCAATTGCCCGTTGGTTTTATTTTCCTGTAGTGTATCACTCAAGAGGAGGCCTGTATTATTTGAAGGGCTCTTTGACTTGTAATCTTAAGAGGATTTATTGTAAGAGTGGGAGGATGGAGGATGCTTTTTGCAATAATTTGAAGACCATTGTTGTTATTAAACTGTTAGGTAAAAACTTGTCATATAGACTTACATGTACAGATAAAATTACTAAATGACCTGATGGAGAATACTAGAGAATGTGGGGGGAAATTAAGAATAGGAAGATATTGGATTGTTTGTTTAATGTAGTTAAAAATGAAATGCAAACATGCTTAGCATTTTTTTCATCTGTGAGGTTTAAGGGAGAGGACTTTTGATAAAAGGGTAATAATTTTCCAGAGTTTGAATTATTAAAAGATATTTTTAAATGAAGAAATAGAGCAAATGTTTTATCAATTATTTCCAAAAGGAAATACTATACAGTTCTTCACATTAGAAAAATGCAATAAACAGTCTGATCTAAGTTCATGTTTTCTTTTTAAAATATTATGAATTTTAATTTTTAAGAGCAAAAATATCAAAAGAATTTGCACATTACATGAGTAACTTAATGTAAAAAGATCTGACCAGAGAGGTGGCAGCTTGCTTAAAGTGCTTAACAATGTTGCGCATAACATCTGTGATGAGGGAAATGTTCATAAACTGTGCTGTCCAATCTAGCAGTTGATGGCTGGATGTGGCTGTTGAGAACTTGGAATGTGGCTAGTGCAACTGAGGAACTGAATTTTTAATCTTATTAAATTTTAATTAATTACATTGAAATTTAATTACCCACATGTGTCTGGTGGCTGCCATATTGGACAGCACAGTTACAACACACTTCCCTTCTCTCTTAGTATGGGCCAACAAGTAAAACTAAATAAATAAGAAATAGAGAAGTTTACAATTTATTCAATGCCTAGTATCAGAAGATCAATATATTTCCATTGAGGTAAAGTAGTAGTTGTGCTGTTATTGATGATATTATCAAAGTATTTATTGCAAATAATACTTTTCTTATTCTACCCATGTTAACTTTTGTAGAAGGCAAAAAAGCTTTTTTTTTTTTTTTGAGAAAAGCATCAAATAAATCTGAATTTTCTCATGAAAAAAGTAGCAAATGGATACATATGTGTGTACATGTCTGTGTCAGAGAGGATGACACATGTACTTGTATGGATTTTTAGGGAGGAGCTTATGAATTGAAGTAGCCAAAATATCATTGCATTGACACACATTTTAAAGCAACATATAATGAGTTTCAACTTGACATTATTTTGAGAAATAAATTTTCCGCTCGGAAGTTGTTTTGCTCAAAAGAAAGCAGGCTTTCCAGTAATCATAGAAAGCAATTTACACAGAAGTCAATTAAGAAGTAATTGGTTATATCATCTTTCTGTTATTCCATTTTAAATAATGAACTGCTTTAAATAATGGAATTAACAATTCAAGATACTTTATAAGATTCCAAAAAGAAATGTCTTTTTATATTTCACCACATTTTCTTAAGCAGTAAATGACCAGTGCAGCAAAAGATAAGACTGGGAATTGTAATGTTACCATAAAAGATAATATTTGTATTTGTGGTCATTTAATTTTATGCTCATGATTCTCTCTTCTACATGGGCTACTGTTCATATGGGCCTAATTAGGCACTGAACATTAGGCTGAATAACTGCCCATATGAAATTCAAAGATATGAAATTGGTTGCACCAATGAACAAAATTTTCTGCTTAAACTGCAACATAAAACACTTTCTTTTTAAAAGAAAACATGAGTTTGTATTTATTTTTCCCCTTCTAACTTGTTTACTGATTCAAATTTTAAAAGATTTAAATTTGCTGTTTAGTTCCAGGAAATACACTGTACAGCATGTATGCAAATAATATTTGACCACATTTGCATTTCATAACTAAAATGGAAGGCCAAATATACTTTATGTGGCAAATTCATATTATATTGTCTTATCTTCCAAAATATTTGGTTTTTAATGGCAGTGTCTTTTCATTTCAGATATTTTTTAAAGGAAGGAAAAATTTATCTTCTCTTCATGAAATAAATACTTTCCTTTAAAGACCATGAGAAATATATGTAATAATTCTCCCTTTTCTTTCTAGCAGCTAGAATTCACACTGGTAAACACATTTACCAATGTGGTCCTGCATTTTGCTATTAAAGTAGGGCAAAGATTTTCTAAACATGATTTTTCTGGGGAAATTATTAATTCTTATATTACAGGGAAGAAGAAATTTGGAACAATTTTTTCCTTCAATAAAGGAAATTAAGCAACATTTAATTTTTCTGTGACTATAGAATCAATAAATAAATGCAATTAAGAAATAAGTATTATCCCTAAAATTATTCTAGCTTTTTGCAACAGGATAGATGAAATCATAAGAAAGTCTTCTTACCCCTTTATTCTATTACATTTTTTAAATGATAAGAAGAGATGCATTTTGATATTAGATCCAGCAACCTTAGCCTTAGTAGATTCGCCAGCATTTGCCCTATATTGTTCGAATCCTTTATGTTCATATTCTTTTTACAATTGTCTTCAAAAAGAGCCTTAGAACATATTTTTGATACCCACTGAGTATTTCCTACTTTCTGTATGGGTGTCTTGGGCACATCACTCAGCCACATTGAGCTAATTGATGCATAATATGAAGATTACATAATGTTTATGATAGTGCACTTAAATTGGTAATAAGACTGCACAATTATTAATATATTGTTTTTATTTTCATTTTTCTTGAAAATTTGTAACAAGTTACTTGAGATATTCATAAAACTTAATAACTTTTTATTAAAATGACATCCACTCTATTTTCTGCTTTCCAATGATTGGTTCTAAGGATGCAATAGTGGTTCCATTTAATTTTATGTTAAGACTGCATTATTGAAAGGAAGTGGAGAATAGCACAGGCTCTAGGAAAAACAGCAACTTATAAATATTAGATTTGACCATATGAAATTGTTGATATTTGATCATTTTGACCTGAAAACAGTAATTTCATATGGTTCAACCTCAGGTGCTATTGGATAAATGAAGTCAGATTTCAGCACTTTGGAGCAGCAGAGGAATTCTTCACAACAATCTTGCTCTTGGGTAAATGCCTTATCACTTGAAAAAAATTGCTAAATATTTGGTTCATTATAAGTAACAACTTAATCAACCCTGAGAATCTTTTGAATAATTTTAACACTTGATCCAATTTATTCAGCCAAAAGAAAAGTCCATTCTCTTTAGAATGATTTTAAATGACTTCTATAAAGCTTTAAAGTAAAATTACCATGAATTATAAAGCATGTAAGTATCTTGATTTTTAAACACTAAACAAAACTAAAACCAAACGGCTCTGAAGAACTGAAAGATTCTTTTAATATTAAATGCATATTTCTTTCCAAACTATTTATTACATTTAGAAAGGTTCTTAAATATAACAAGAAATAATTATTATTTTGAAATAATTTTTCCTTGAAGAATGGTTGCATAATTGGCAAGTCAGTTTTATATGTAGTAAACTTTATTTTTCATATACAGTTTATGCAAATGTAAGCAAATGTAATTTGTTAAGTCCTATATTTGGAAATTGTTTTTACAGTAGAGTTTACTTAGTCACTTTTTTTTTTTTTTTTTTTTT
>JAQZBX010000100.1:0-58471 GCA_029593785.1 Cabassous unicinctus | reverse complement strand
CTCAGTGGGAATTCACCTGCTCTCCATCTTAATGTGGAAGAACTTAGGACACATTGTACAGTATTCTATTTTGGTAACACATGGCCCAGAGGATATCTGCAGTTATTACGTTCACAAGGAAAGTGATATCTATTGGCACCCACATAATCACTAGAAGGGGAGTCACGTTGATGGGAGGTAGATAGGGGTGTTTTCAAGTTTATTCTCCCAATTCCAATCTAAGAGCTTTCCTGCTCCACTATCTACAATAGAGATGGCTTCAGACTTCTAAAATGGCTGCTTACTTGAACCAGCTTTTTTAGAGAGTCATGTAGTGGTGATTAAGCTTGGGTAGGAGAGTATGTGATAAACACCCTGCTCCATGTTGTATGTCAATTACATATTCAGGAAGCATTCGTTTCTCAGTAAACAACAAAGCAATAAAAAGGAATGACAAAGGGAGCGGGTGTGGCTCAAGCGGTTGGGCGCCTGTTTCCCACATGGGAGGTCCCAGGTTCGGTTCCCCGTGCCTCCTTAAAAACTAAAACAAACAACGAACAAACGAAAAAGTTAACTCCAGAGAGCCAGCGTGGCTCAGTGATTGAGCTCCAGCTTCCCACATACAAGGTCCAGGGTTCAATCCCTAGCCCCGGTACCTTAAAAAATATAATGCAATGGTCCTTCCCTAAGTCTGGCTTATTGAAATCAATATAGAAATGCTAAAATGTAGGTAGGCAAGAATTGAAGCTATAAAGCATAACAAATGAAAACAAAATCCTTATAATAGTTACTTGTGAAAAAATTGGAATTGTACTTATTATAGTTTATGTGAGTATATGTTGACTAATAATTATTAAATTTTATCAGGTCCACTAAATAGCTTAAGCACCAGAAGAATTTGCCCTATCAGTCTTTCACTCTCTCTCTTTTTTCCTTTCTTTCCTTCCTCCTTCCCACCCTGTCTCCCTCCGTCCTCCTCCCCCTTCCTTTTTTTCATTGCCATTGACAGGATGGAACTTTTTGAATTAAATACCACAAATTTTTCATACCAAAATTGGCACCTGTCTGAAAAATAAACACAATCTCCAATTTATGAAAGTACTTTAAATAAATAAATTGAAACCATCTCACATTTTCCCATGGAAACAAGACCTCAAGGCAAGGTAAAGTTCTCAGACCAGTTCACAAAGGACTTCTTATTGCCATAATATATTTGAATCATAGTATTGTTCCAAAAGTACAGTGGGATGTTGCCCGTAAAGTTTCTAGGAAAAGTGTTTTCAGAGTTCCCAGTGTGATGCCAGGAATATTTCTGCTGTGACAGTCAGTTCAGAGAGAACACTCCTTTCACTCTGAGCAGTAAAGAGGAAGAAACAAACTGCCTACTCTAGTTGACTATCCTCACCCCCCAGGACCAGGATTCCTGCAGCCTAGGAGGAAGGGTCTGGGAATATCACTTAGTAGACTTGAAACAAAAAGCTGAGGCCACCGTTTAACAAGTACTTTTTAAGCTAGCCGAACTCCTGCTATAGTTGTTTCTTTCCTTCTCTAAGTCTCCGTAACAGACCTTTATATTTCATTTTCTGATTGAACCTTTTGTTTTGAGCAGTGCTTTTCTTTCTATGGCTACCTGCACACAAATCCACCGTCTCAATGATTTCTTCCATTTCCCAATCCTTGAAGCATTTCCAGACTATTGAGGTTTTGTAAACGTTTTCAATGATAACACTAAGAAAAACCAACTAAAACAAAGTGTCAACCTGTGCCACCATGGTACCCCAGCTCTGCTATATTGGTATTTTATCCCCAAAATGACTGGTAAGTGTAGAATCTTGAGAAGTCATTTAAGGGACTGAAAGGATGAAAATAGAAGCTGGCAAGCCCAGGGTATTGAAGAAGGAAGTAGTAACCTATGCTTCTTTCTCCTCCTGCTGCTCATTGCCACTACTGTATTTGCTGGTATGTACCCCACCCAGGAGGGTTTGGAGCAGGGCAAGAAACTACCTGGAGTGTGGCAGTTTGCTGGAGGAGAGGGGAAAGCAAAGAAAATGAAAGGAGCCAGTCACAGGAACCTAGAAGAGAAGGAGAAAACACAGAAGAGAAGGAATGCCCAAGTAGTGGTAGAAGGCTTCTTTGGACCAGTTTTTAATGTGAACTGTATCCTATAAGGTTGACCACTTCCTGTGTATTTAGACCAAACCTTTCATATTGCCCATCTTAAATATTAAAAATGACTCCTTTCTGTATAACCAGATGTTTATTTGAAAATTTAATTTGTTCATTGGTTGTGATTAAGGTTTTCTTTATATTGAAACAAGTACATTTGTTTTCTTACTCTTTTCTCTTTTCCTAGAAGCACATAATTAAGAGTATGTACAAAGAATACTGTCATAATAAACTAAAGTTAATGCCCTTGCATTCTTATAAGCTGGGGGCCAAAGGAAAAAGAATTGTAGAGGTGTTCTTCTGCGGTAATTTAAACACAAAAAACTTACAATTTGGGGAGCAGATGTAGCTCAGAGGTTGAGTGCTTCCCATGTTCGAGGTCCCGGGTTCAATCCCCAGTACCTCCTAAAAGAGAAAAGTAAAACCCATACAGTTTAACAATCCGCAGCATCCCTTCATGCCAGCACAGGGCCATCATTCATAACATGAAACATGACTGATATACTGGTGCCCAATTTCCTTCTTTGTGAGGAAAGCACAACCTATTTGAAAGAAAAAGAAATTGTAAAGCATCTTTTTCATGGTTTTGTAATTATTTTCACAAACGAAAGATTGTCATCATGACATGAAAAGATGTCATTGTCATCATAGTAAAGATGATTCCTCAGAGGCCCACTTGATGTGCACAGCAAGAGTTAGGTCAGCAGAGTTAAGAAGCAAGGGCTTTCTGCAAACCAAGAGATTGCGCTTACCTTGACAGTGTCCTCAGGTAAGGCTAAGTGGACTGCTTTCCACCTTACACTAAACCAAAATACACTGCTTTGCCCCTACACTGAGGCATGCAATCATTCAGCACCTCTCTTTGTTGCTGCTCAAAACCAAAATTGCACTTGATTGCATAATAATCTTCAAAGAGAAAACAAAACCTGATGCTTGAGGAAACTTATTCTTTTCTAACTCAATGTTCATCGTTTAGCCGAAAAATAAAGTAGAAAGGAAGGGAAAAGAGAAATGCCTGGAGAGTGCTTGTAAACACTAGAACTACCATCAGTTATAATGATGTCCAAATTCTGAAATAATCTAGTGATCATCTTTAGATTCACAAGTTTAAAATCATCTAAAACCAGCCAGTAGATACTAAAAGGGATAAAATAGCATGATATAAGGAAAGAGAAGTTTTTGCTTGAATTCTGAAAATATACAGACTCAAGGAAAAGTCTGTTCCAAACCAGTTTTCTCCTTCTTTAATGAGTTAATTTATTACCCTTCCTTGTACTCTAGTACTTAATTTTTTAAAAAATTTTAACTCTTCTGAGACAGACCATTTTTTCTGAGCTTGGTCAAGGAAAGGTTTGATTATACGTTGGGCATGACTTGGATTTGCATGCAAGTCCCATTAGCTAAGCTTGTTCCCTTTATGAACAAAAACACAGAAAAATGTTGAATGGGTGCTGGATGGATATAGGGTCAATGATACCTCCTGTGACTCCGTGCCTTAGTGAACAGTGAAAAGAGAACTCACTTTCAGGGAACTGAATCAATGACCTTAACTTCGTTAGTCCAAAAATACCTTAATACCCTACTTAGCACATTTATAAAATTGATGCTCCCACACCCCCTCTCCTCTCCCTTCCCCTCCCCTTCCTTCTTCTCTTAGACCTTTTATATAGCACTTTTTCCTAATCCCTTACTGGGACTGTGCTTACAACCATACTTGGCAATCTTTTGTTTACAGAAGTTAAATAGAACCAGAATAATTGACAGATTTTCAGTGCTTGACTCTCTTCTAAATCCTCTGATTTCATTGGTTTATGCAACATACTAAATAGTCTTAGTAAAAAACAAGTGCCTTAAACAGAAATAGAATTTCAAAGGACAGTTAAGAAAAAACCTAAGTTTATCTTAAACGTTAAGTTTGTCTATATCTTTATATTATTTCCAACGTAAAGCAGTAAAACAAAACAATATTTTTGTTCATGTTGTGGCCAGAGTGACCACTGCAAAGTAAAAAATTCAGTCTGATTCCTTATTTGGTAGATTGGAAACCAAAAACAAACAGGAAATTCATACCACCTAACAAATGTTTGACTCATTTTTTGTTGTTCCTTTTAAAATAAACTCTAGCAAGCCAAGTATTGTGTAAAAATGTTATTTCCCACATCTATCCAGTAGCTATTTTCTATGATATAATGCCACATCAGTAAATGTGCCTGTGTTGATGTTTCAGTTTCTATTTAAACAATGATTTTTAATTCATTAGTAGCTTTAACCATTAAAACGGTATTTGCTGAACTTAATGAAGTTATATATTTATAGTTGTTTTTGCTGTTAAGTTTCTAAACTTACTACTGTTTTGTTCTTTATAAATATTTTGGACCAAATGACTACTTTAAAAAATAAAGTTAATTAAATAAAATATTGAGGATGAGTCTGGAAATGTCAACATTGGCATATATTACCATGAAAAGTTTTTGATAAGTACTGAAACATTGTTCTTGCCCTAGTCCCATTAAACAGTTCTTGCCCTCCTTCCATTTCTAACCTCGCTGCTAAGCGCTCTCTCTCAACTAGTGCTTGAATATCCAGCAGGTACTAATAGCAGTTTATACCCAATGTACTTATATTGATTATGTTTAAGAAATAAAAAATTGTATATATGTGTGTGTGTGTGCACTGGTACATAAAGACACATATATGTATTTATAGTTAAATAAATATATGAAAACAAAATATATACATGAATGAAAATTTAAGTTCAAGTTCACTAAATATTGGTATTATATTGATTCATTTCATTCATATTCACTACAAAGTGAATAAATTATGATAAATTTTGTTTAATGGACAGCTCCCAAATGGGCTTCACTTGTAATGATGACCTTTTTCTACTTAATAGTTGTAAACATTATTATTTTAAGAAATTAAAATAAAATATGTGCAGTAAAATATGAATATACTATAAATAAACCAAATAAATTGCAGATTTCAGTTGTATACATTTATGTTATGTTGCTTTAAGGAAAGCAATTGAGATATTTCAAATATTAAAAGGCCATGATGATAAATGGATAACATATTATCTAGAATTGGAGTATCTTTAGCTGAAATTGCATGACTATTTTAAACGGACTTTCTTACATCCAAGTCCAGTCACAATTTAGAAATAGAATCTTATAGAAGCATAAAGAATAAATAAATAAATAACCTTTAAAAATAATTTACTAGAAAGGCCATGCTAGCAACATGCAAGAAGAACATTTATTTTATGCAGAGGAGTGAAAGACTTTTTAAAGAGTTTGCTGAGGACATTATGGTTTTAGTGAAATTTCATCTCACATTCTGTAAATGCTGCCAATGGGAGGGACCCTGCTTCCCCGTGATTTTGTTTTCCCCTTTGAATGGTAGCGATGGAGCACTTGCATGATGTGTTTGGTGCCTTGCATGAAGAAGACATGCAAAGGCAAGGTCCAGTCTGCATGCTACTTAATGAATGTTTTTCCTTTTCTCTCCCTCCTTGTCATGTGCTTTCAGAAGACAACAATGTGGAAGGTGGGTGCTTTCTACCTTATTTTCCAACTCTCATTTGCCTTGTATTTCTTAGTATTAATAGAGTACATCTCGAATTACAACGGTAAGTTGAACTTCTTTCTGGATTGTGTATCACTTTTCATATAGAACACACACCCTCTCAATCCTATCAGCTCCAGGTATATGAAACTCCTTCAACTTTAATTCTAGCCCTTGAAGATTTCAGCATCCCATATGAAAACTTAGAATGCTTATTGCAGTGTTCTGTATGGGAAAATGATACAATGCCGCTTCTTTTATTTTAAATGAGAAGGTATTTTGTTGCAGTTTCAGTACACAGTGCATGGTCCTTTCTCCATTTTTTTCTTGATCAAAATGATTTCTCCTTTTCTTTTGGAAATATTTAACATTATATCATATAAAACCCATTGGTTTGCTGAGCAGGTGTAGCTCGGGGGTTGAGCGCCTGCTTTGCATGTATGAGGTCCCAGGTTCAATCCCTGATACCTGAAAAAACAAACAAACATTGGTTTAGTTTCAAATGATTTGATTTATAAAAGCAAGCAATAAAATACTTAGTTATATTAGTTATACTTAATATAACTAAGAGGTATAAATTTAGACTGAAAAATAAGCCATTGCCCAGGGGAAATGAAAGTATATGGCATTCGGATGTGATTACTGGTAAGTATATTTGTAATATCCTGTATCATGCTAAATAAAATAATAGTATTTTATTTAAATTTTTCTCAAATTATCAGGGATTTTTATAGAGTTATGCATTTTTCCTCTATAAGCCAACAAATTATAGCATATTTCAACATTCTTATTTTTAAAGAACTTAAATACATTAGTCAGTATGCTGCCAGCCAAACCTTTAAAGAATAAATGTGCAAAAAGAACTAAGCATGGCAAAAAAAAAAAAAAAAACTGTGAAAGAAGATGGCCTATCAACTTACATAATAACAGCAATAACAGTTATTGCATAAACAGTTTACTAATATTTTTATATCAGAAGAAAGCATTTAGTTTATTTTATTCTGCTGAGTATTTTGAATGATTGCCTTTCTGGAAAATACTATATTTCTACAGAATTAAAACCATTTTTTAAAAGAAAAAGACTCCCCATCCCGGGTAACGGATAAATCGTCATTAAGGTTAACAAGAGTTCATGGCTCAAGAAAAGAACACTTCATGGTAGTATGGAACTGATCTAAAGAGGATTCAACTTCACATTTGTGATTCCTTTACAGACAGTTTTGTGATTTCTTAGCTGCTGAACATTTCTGTTCCATTATTTAAGTAAAATAAATTAAAACTTCAAAAGAAATCATAACTATTTTTCCAGGTGTTGACTCCATATATGGCTTCTGTTTTTCTATACTATAATTTTAATTGCATGCGAGTTTGCACTTGATAAAGATGATATTACTCTGCAGATCTAGTATCTTTCAAATTCAGTCTCATTTATGATGTGCATGCTGAGATTGAAAGTTTTAAAAAATGTATTTTTTCTCCATTTTTTTTGGCACTTCCTTAACCATCCTGTAAAATCTTTCTTTTCTTTTTATTTCCCTCTTTAAATCCAATTACATTCCAGGGGACTTTAAAATCAGCCTATTAAGCACGAATGCCTCTCTCTTCTTCTGTCACACACACTCATCCTATGCAAAATTTTGGCAAGGTATTCAGTGTATAGACCCATAAACTATTGTAATAAATTTTATTCTATCATAATTTTAGCATTCCTGTTTATAGCTTGATGTTAATAATACAGTGGAGTTCCCTTAAAGATGGGAAGTCTAGCATGAAGAATGTGAATTTCGGGATTTATCAATTTCTGTCCTTATTAATGTGACATTAAAACCATTAGAGGGGATTGGGTGTAGCTCAGTAGTTTGAGCACCTGCTTCCCATGTTCAAGGTCCCAGGTTTGATCCCCAGTACCTCCTAAACAACAACAACAACAAAAACCATTGGAGGTGTTTAATATAATGTCTAAGAGTTGGCTCTTATACATAGATAATCCCCTTGTTTAGTCTACAAACAAGTTATAAACTTTTATTAGGAATTATGTATAGTAGTTGTAAAACTGAAATTAAACGAACAATTATATAACTTGAACAGATAAACCACTATTCCTTCACATACATAAAACATCATGACTCACGAACAGATCATAAACTTTTTAATCTACATATGTATTTTTTGTTGGAAAATACAAAGAGATGTTACATAACAGGAAACAAACTATTATGTTGAATGAATTTAATATTATATTTCAATTGTGTAATGATTTGTAACAATATCAGCCCAAATGGGATGTTTGCATACCCATACAATTAAAGAAAACAGATTATTATTTCAGTACTAATGTACTTAATGCATAATGTGATGTAACTCACATAAAGTCTCAGTGTGTTTGTAATAGCACTGGGAAATGAAAACTCATTTTATTAAAATTGATATACACATACACACACACATATATTGTGTTTCCCTAGCAATTGCCCATCTTGTTAAAATATACATGAATTTAAGAATAGTTTTTATTTTTAAATTCAGAACTAGGAACCTAGGAATCATGTCTCTCAGTAAAAAAAAAAGAAGCTTCTTTGACAGTGAAAGAACTTTTTAAAAGAACGTTAGCAGTATTCTTCTGAAAAGACGTGATCTTCAATTTGAAGTTAATTGTCAAGCAGGAGATAATAAATGATTTAAATAAACAAAGGAACTGCACTATTCTTTTAGAAAACTTCCTTGATGATAATATTTAAGTAACATTCAAGTAAAATTTTAAATAATTTTGTTCTTTATGGAAAATTACTTGAGCCTGTTTAAAACTGATCAATTTTTTTGTTAAAAACGTTATTCTGTAGTAAATTCTAACTTCACAACTGCATGTGTAATGACATTTATTTTTTGGTATTTGAACAAGTTTGTTCTATTGCTACATGTGTCAGATAAGGAGACATTTCTGCATTATCATTTCAGTGTGATTAAGGATTTTTTTTTCATTTAATTATGAAACTGCTTATTTTTTGATGAGGGGAAAAAGATCAGACCCAGCCCATGTTTCATTTATTCCTTTGGGTTTTTTAAAATGTAGTTTCATCACTGAAGAATGACAAGCCCTGTGGGGGCAATGTGCAAAACAGTCTCTTCAAAAGGCACGAAGGGCTGATGCAATATTTAAGGGGTTGGTTGGATTTTAAGTCATGCTCTTATGATCTTGATCATTCCAACTAATACATAGAAGAAATACCCAGTGCAGCATATGCCAGGGTTTAAATTGCAGTCTATAGTTCTTTGCCCCAAAGCATTACAACCAGGGGTTGAAAGAATGCTTTTTGATTTGCCTCTGTGATACAGACATGTCTCATAGGAAACAAGATGTCTGTCACTGAACATTTTTGTCACCGTGACAACCCTGCCTTCCCATGCTCCCTTGTTTATTGCTGACTGTGCTCTTGTTTCCCTTCAAGGTCTGGCGCACCTGATGATGGGCGACCAAGGTATGGGCTCTGTTCCTTTTCCACTCTGCTTTCAGTGTTTTCTTGTTCTGTAGCTGCTTCAAACCATCACTGCAAAAGATGGCAAATGCTTGCAAATTATCTGGCTGCAAATTAAATACATAACTTATGTTCACATTTTTCATGTGTTTTTCCTCTTTACTTGGTTTGATTTTGGTTTGCTCCTTAAACTTTTGTCTTCATTCCTTTGCACTGTAATATCTGCAAATAAATGAGACATAAGATATAGTGATTGAAATTTTCCATACATGTATTAGCGTATGGGGTGGTTATAGTAGAGAAAAACTTGAGAACCATCAGAAGTTATTATCTGAAAGAAGATGCTCGATTTATCAAACTGTAGCAACAAGAATCCATTTTTCATTCACGCATGGCAGTTTAAGAACATGCAGACATCATTGGCTTCTGGCTTCTAGAATGCTGAGTATAGGCTTCCACAGAATCAATAGTTTTTCTACTCTCAGTCACTGTGTGTGTCCCTTTTGTGTAGTCTTTCTAAGTGAGCATGGACTTTCCAATTTCCTTGCATGTATTTTCCTTAAAAAAGGCAGAATTCTCAACATGTACTGACTGCATCTCCATTTGTCTTCAAACCCTTATTTATACTTTCTAGTCTTATTTAATCTTCAGATAGTAGTGCACTTACATATATTCGTAATTCTTATTGTTGTTTCTCTCTTTATTCTTGTTGTCTGGAAATCCTTTCTTCATGGAACCATTTCATCAAATCCATAGGTAAAAGTAAAGGTATAACATTATTTTATTTCTTCTTAATACCTTTTGTATAAATTAAGTGTGTCTAAGTAATACAAATGTATTTAGACCCTTTGGCATTGGTAATGGGCACTGGGAGGTAGGTATGTGTGTTAATGAATATTTCATGCATTTAAGGTAAGCTAAACCCACAAAATGTTTCACTCCTTTTGCTTCTGAATGATGTTTTTCATGTCAGCTGTTTACATAATTAGTATATTTAGACCTTAGCTACAAGTTTCAGAGTTGGCATTTGCAGTATTAATAAATGGCTGAAAAATGATGAGTGCAGTCACCATAAACATACCATCCTCGAACATTCAACTCCGGAGCACATCCCAGCCATTCGGCATTGAGATGTAAGTCTAAGCATGTGTAGCATTGAAATGGTTCTGCCGTGGGCTTATCACCTAATTGTCTGCTATATGTCATGCATACACATTAGCTCCATGATAACCTGAAAAGACAGCATAGTGTAAGAGTAAAACAGAGGAACAAGAAAAACCCATTCTTTCTTTTGTGCATACTAATTTTGATTTAAGAACATTTCCAACCAGGTATCCATTCCTGCATCACTTGGTAAGTCAGGCATGTGTACACTGCTGGCGTTACTAACAATTTCAGAAGCATGTTTAATTTGCCATTTAGAGCCATCCACATTGAGAATGCAGTTGTGTATAGTTGGTTTTTTTTTATTATTATTAAAAGGAAGTAGACAATATGCAGATGTGGTAATTGTGTAGAATAGCTTTTAAATTAACCTTTTTAACCATAATATTAGTAAATGTGCCTTTGGTCTCTAGTTTTTATTTTATTTTTTAAATGCAGGAAAGCATCTTACCTTCGAATTCTCTGAATTTGTCTTATGCTCTGAATCTTAATCACGTGACTTGGAACCATAACTCATAGTTCTGCACCTTTGCGTTTGTCTTGTCTAGTGGGGAACCTTTGCTGCTTGAAAAGACATCTGAACATGAGCTAGGCAATAAGTAAGAAATGATATCAAAGTTTTAAATGTGTAAAAGAGAGTTTTTTTGTTGTTTTTTTTACCGGGAGGTCCCGGGGATCGACCCCAGGTCCCTCCATGTGGGAGATGGACACCCAACCATTTGAGCCACATCCGTCCCCCAAAAGAGAGTTTCAAAAACAAAAGCTGTGTGGATTCTTCGCGCCAATAATAGAGCATATGCTATTGCTGTTTGTGTTTTGGTCAACCATTTCCGATAATATAATTTAATCTTGTTTTAAGCCTTCCAGTAACTATTCAAATGACAGGACTTATCGATTCTTTCACAGATTTTGTGTATCTTTTGGGGTGCTTTCTAAACATTTTTACTTGAGACCAAATTCCCATCCACTGCCTTCTCCTCTGGGAGCATTTCCCACGAAGTCTTTAGTACAGGACAAAGGATGGCATAGAGGGAAAGGTATTTGTATTTTCACTGGGCAAGTGAAACAGATGTATATGTATATGTATGTATTTGTGTAATGCATGTATATACAGACTTTATGCACACATTCATGTATTTGTCTTTTTATGGAAAAATAACTCAAAATAATTTCCTAATTATATAGTAATTTAACTCTACATATGGAATGTTCATATTTATACTCAGCTGATATTTGTTTTGGTGTAATTAATGTGTTACTTAACTTCAATCAGTTTTACTGTCAGTCTTAAATATTTTCTCTTAGCATGGGAGTCAAACAGTATATTTTTACCTCATCAGTTTTCAACAAGTTTTATTCCTTTGTCAGCACGAAACTACAGAGAACAAATTTTTGAGTTTTCCTTTGCATTTATCTTTTGTTAATGGACCAGGATTTTTTTTTATGTTAAATGGAGAAAACAGATTTTAATATGTACTTGAGTATTTGTCAAATAAAACTGGTCACCTTTACATATTGGCTAAATAGAAGTACAGATATGAGAAATGTGCCAGTCATAGTGCAGGCAGAATCACGGGAATGATGCAAGCTTTCTCACTCTTCCCATAACCCTGGGTGCTTAGTGGTTTCAGGAGGTCATTCTGTTTAAAAATTTAGAGTCAATTATTTGGTTTTGTTTTCATGTTATCTGAAAGGATATGTCACCTTTACCTGCATATAATTAAGAATAAACTTTTTTCCAAGGATTCAAGTTTTCTTTGGGACGGCTGAAGAGAAATATTGTCCACAGCCAACCTTCTGCTGGTTGTGTGTAGAAGGATCCAAATGTGCTTTGTAGCAATTTTGAAGTTTGCCTTTTTTGGCTTGAAATTTGTCAATGGTATTATTGTTCGGACCATTGATAAAACTAACTTTATTCTCTGTTCTCTTTAGAATTTAGACTTATCTGTTTGCCTGGAAGTTTAGTTGTTTTTTCTCTCATGTGTGTTTAACTGATCATTTCATTCTGATAATTGGTCTAATGATTTTTTTTACATGTACTGTAATGGCTGTCTGAGAGAAGGGAGTGACCATCTAAATCAGAAAATGGTAAAGTAAGTTATACATGCAAACCCAGCTGTATTGGCTGGTTAATTGCTCAGAAGCCCAAGTTAATAATTGTCAGTTAAATGTTGTGCTTTGATTGCTGGAAGCCTGTACTTTTCTTGTATTTATCTATTTACGTGTGTGATTGTATATTTAATGTGAACTTTTCCTGTCCAGTATGTAAGCTCAATGAGGGCAGGAAACTAATCTTTCTTTTCAACCCTTGTATTTCTCAGACATTTTTATTACTGTGTCTTGAATTTGTCATTTTTTTTTAAGTATGTGTTCGGAGTGTGCTTTGGAAGGAGAATGTAGAGGAGCACATGGAGGGGTGAAATTGACCAAGTAAAAAGTGAAGAGGGAAGAGAAAACATAGTAAATGTATTAAATATATTAAAATAACCAAAAAGTATGGTAGTAACAGATTACATGGAATCCCCTCTGTCTCTAAACTTTCTTTTGTCTACTGTTACTTATATCCTACCCTAATGTTTCAGTATTTCTTTCTTATAAGGCATCATTCCAACGTCGCTTTAACATGCCTTAGCATGTGCACAGCAATGCATTTGTAAGGTACTAAAGTCAATGTATTTTTGTGTTTAAATGTTTCAAAAATTTTAATGTGATTCATTGTCACAGTGGCACATAATCAAATTTTATTTTCTAACTTTCATGATTCATGAAGTAACATGTATGTGAGTTTTCCTAAAATTCAGACTTGATGTTATGTTATCTTATGTGGTTTCCATGATATTTTTAACTTCACATTATCAACTGTGATATGCCATAATACCTGTGTTTAAATTGGGTTTGGGTTGTTAGCACTCACAAAAGCCAAAAATTTAAGCCTTGTCTTGTGAGATGAGCATATTTGGTAATCCTTGCATTTGTAGATCATACACCATATTTGCAAAATAAATGTCCATTTGACTTTTTCAAATTTGATTATCCAGGATTCTCATGTTACCTGAAGACCAAAGTATTAAGAGAAGAACTGTCAAGCACAAAATTATGCATTTTAAAAGTTCACAAAACTTATTGTATTAAAGGAAATGTAGCTCTTAAAGTAGAATGATTTAAAAGGAAAATCAAAGTAGATTTTTCTCAAGATGAATTGTTTTTATTCCTGGGTATAGTTGATTCCACTACAACTAATTAATATGCAATATCCAATATTACCACGTGTTTTAAAACTTCATCCATAATGTCATATCACAACTATTTTATTATATTTACTCTTTAAAGATTTGATATCTGTTAATATTTGGAGAAGAAAAAGGCATTCAGCATTTTTATATATTTACTTTTCTTCCCATGATGTCTCTTACCATCTTTCAATTCTTGTGTTGCTATATAGATAATTTATTCATAAGTTTCTCAACCTCCAATCACCAACATCAGGATATGTATTTGTTTTATAGCTTTTAAATACCTTTTGCTATGTTTTCTCTTGTAGAACTAATTTCATTTTGAAAATATCTTGTTTCCTTTTCTTTTTCTGTAGGGATTCTTAAATCGCATTTCCTAACTTAGCTCCATAATACTGAGTATTCTGCATTGTTCAGAAGGGTTTGTGAATCTTGAGAGAACTTTATTGTATCAAAATGCTTATGATTCCTGCATAGTCAAATTAAAAAATAATTTATTTTAAATTGTCTATTGTTACTTCTACTCTTGCAGTACTGGATGCTCTTAATTCACATCATAGAACTTCATCAATATGCTATATGTGGATATTTGCAATTCGGTATTTGTTTTTCAGTTAGGTCATTGTTAGCGTAAAGTACATCACTTCTACTTTTAACCAAGAAAAGCTACTTAAAGTTTGTATGTTTATGTAGTATCTCTTGCTGTGATTTAATCAGTCTTGTTATTATGTTTACTACTAATGATAATCCCAGCTCATTTAGTGCTAATAAAAGCTCTGTGCTCTTGGCTCTGTGATGGAAGTTCCCATACCTCTGTACATTTATAAACAATGATGACACTGAATAACTGATCAACTAAACAAAGACTGTGTTAGACTTATAGTAAATTATCTTCAGTGATGAGCACAGAAAGGACTCCCCATGTTTTAATAGTTTAAAGAATAAGGTAGTATATATAAATTTAGAAGCTTTGCTGAAATATGTTGGAAATGACTAAACTTTAAATTATAACATATTGGATTTTTTTTAAGGAGATACCAGGGATTGAACTGGGACTACATACATGGGAGGCAGGAGCTCATTCACTGAGCTACATACACTCTAACATACTGGATTTTAAAAGGATGATCCCTCCTCCAAAATAATGACTTTATCTTATCCATTTGAAAATGAATTTTTGTTAATCTAGAATTTTTTAAACCAACATCAACACTTTTAGGTGTATAAGATGCTGTTTCTTAAATTGAGTTGGCCAGTGGTGTTCAACAACTGTGTAATTTCCCACAGTGCTTAACTCATACATTAAAGAAAATTTGAATATTTCATTAGAATCATAGGATTTTGGAGCTCAGGAGATCATTAGATAGAGATCATCTAAAAATAAACCATTGATACTCTGAATTATATGACATGATAAGAGATATTGATTATTATGACAGACAAAACATTGTCTGACATAGAATAACAAATCTTAAGGAGACTTCGAAGATTTTCCCTGAGTACACACTAATAATCATGGAACGGGGTTTCATCTTCTTATTTATACTAAATAAATATAAGGGTTGTGTGAAGGATTTCAATAATAAAGTGTTGTCTAGTATGAATTTTCTTCTTATTTTCAAGGTTTCTGTTAGGGGAATAAAATTCTCCATTTTCTAACTGGGGAGCATTATAGTGTGGTGGATAAGGGCTTGAATCGTGAAGCCATAAGACCTAGGTTGAAATCCTACCTTTGCTCTTTATTGATCTAGGGAAAGTGATTTAGCCTCATGTTTCTAGATTTCTATCATCTGTAATATGGATAATAAATATCCCTTGCTGTTGAGGGTTATGTTACATGACAAAATGTGCTTAGAAGATGGTTTTTTATCAATGTTGAAAATGTTAAAAATTACCATGTATATTTAGATTTAAAGAATAAAAAATCTAATGATCTGCAATCTGTTAAAAGTTTAACAAAAACAGTTCTAATAGTTTCCTCTCATAATTATTTTATGATTCTGTGATTGTTTTAGGTTATAACTGACTAGATATGCTGATGGTCCACATATTACTGCAGAAGACATTTGTACAATAAAGAATGAAAGTTGATTCTCAATCAAAATTTTTAGATATTTCTCAATCAAAATTATTTAGATATTTCTGTAACTCTACACACTTCCACATTTCTCTTGCATAGACTGATGATACTGAAGTGGACTTTCATCAGCTTTGAACAAACCTAGTTGATTATTGGCAAAGCATTGTTTTTTTCGATGCAAATATATGGGTGAAAGGGGCAGGGAGGTAAACATTTTCTCATAAAGTGGGAGTGCCATTGGGGAAACCTTTTTGTGAATTAAGATTTTGCCCCTCTAATAGCTTTACAAAGTGATGCATGCTTGTGCCTGCTATTAACCATCTAAGTCCCCTGAAGAGCAAATTGTCAAAGAAGAGCTAATAATTAGTTATTTTTAGATACTTGTCTTTGCTGGAGAAATACAGTCTAATTACCTTAAGATACTTGAATAACAGGCTTTCTAAGTTATGCTCAAATCTCACTTTCTCTATGAGGTTTATCCTGACCAGCCACTTTAATATTGCAATTTGCCCTTCCTACACTCCCATCTCCTAATGTTATTTCTATTCCATAGCACTTATTTTTTAACATACTTTTAATTTTTCTCATTTAATATATTTACTTTTTATTCCATGTCTTCTTCCCTGCCAGAATATAAGTTTGTGAAGGAAGAGATCTCTGTCCTGCCCTGATGACTCTCAAGGGCCTCTAGAATAGTGGCTGGTACAGCAGGTATTCAGTAAATACGCGTTTAATGACAGACTGATTAAACTGGCTAACCAAGTTTGTAAACTTTCCTTTTGGATTTTCCTTTGGTATTAGTCTTGCTTTATCATAGTACACTGATTTTCAAAGTTATTTTTCTTTTTTGCTTCAAGGTAAATCTTCCTATGAAGGACAAACAAAATCAATACGGACAGAATTTTTCTGGTTGAAGTGGTTGTCAGGAGGTCTCAGGCATGACCCTCTTGATCTTCCTCCCTCCTTCTTCAAACTGGGTGTACTTGGGGAATTCTAGAAGGTATTTGAAAACCACTCCCACAACCACTGATAGTCATTTTTTTCCTTCAAAATTCCTCTAATAATCAGTTTAAAGGAAGATTTTTAAGAAGGGGACAATAATTCATCTTTGTATGTCTCTTTGTATATATAGGTCACAGAAAGAGGGTCCCTGGAAAATAGGCTTCTAAATCACATGATTCTTTGTGACTTTCTCAGGAACTTATCTTTTGACAACTTGTGACAGAGGGGATGTCTCAAAGAATGATGTAGATCTACTTCATGCAGCTTATCTTACTCTTTGTACATAAAAAGAAATAGAGTCATTCTTCTCGGGTCCTCAGTTTTCTATATGTACACATAGGGCCTTTGACTTTTTCCCAGTCCAGAGCTAAAAGTTTATATGTCCAACTAAATGATATATCAAGGAGTTAAGTTCGGCAGCCAGCTGTCCTAAGCTGTAGAACACTTGCTAAAGAACTGCAAGGGTCGAAAATCCCTAAATTAAAAAGTAGCAACAAAACTATGATGTCTAAAGCCATATTTCACTTAAACTGAGTGTCATATTATTTGTCCTTCTGGAGAAAAAAAGAGGAAATGGTTTTATTCAGTCTTGGTCATTATTACTGAAATCCTCAAGGAGATGCTGCGTTATGTGGGACTGTGAGACCTATGACAATGTAAAGCCACAGTGTTGCGGAATATATGTTTTCAAGGTTTTTGACATTAAGGAATACAAGCATGAAGATTATGATAGCACTTTTCAAGACGTTTTGAATGGCTTTACGCATTCACATTCACATTTTACCTATTTGTAGAAAACGTGTATGCCACAAAATGCATTTCTTCCTTCTCTGCTTAACTTCTGTTTGCCTGTGACTTGCTGGGTACCTATGACCACATTATAGCCCATTCAGAAAAGTAGCAGCTGAATTATATCCAGTAATTATTAGTATTTACTTTTCAATGAAATGAGGAAGAGTGCAGCAATGTTACTAAGAGCTGTGAATTGAGAATAATAATTTCTGTCATTTAAAAAAAAACTTCATTACATCACCCAGATATAGACTAGGAAATTAAACTCCAATTAATAAGATAGTTCAGGAAATTTAAAACTACTCATTTTATATGGGGTTTCTAGGCAATATTTTATTTTTTGGCTGAATTACCTGGTCATCTGACCCAGTTTTTCATTTCATTTTGTGGACTTGGCATTATAAAGTCAGTAGACATTTGGAAAAAATTAAATTACTCCATTCAAGGAAACAATCAAATTTAGATTCCATTTAAGTGCTGCCAGAGGGATGGAAATCCCTAAATTGGCCATTTGTGATTCCAGTTCACAGGGAAATCCTAGTTTACAAGCTAACCATTGGTTTTTGTACATGGCTCAAGCAAAATCTGCCAGAAATCTTCTGCCATGCTTAGTGAACAAATATTTTTGATGTTGTACTTACTTAAAAGAATTTTGTGATGGCTTGTTGTGATGGTTTTTCTAGTAATTATTTGTTTAAATAAAGGAATAAATTATCTGACCAACAATCAGCCTGGCATGCATTTTCAATTTCTTCCCCAGCCCTATGGCTGGGTTTGCATTAATCCATCTGTACTTACTGTGACCAGTGGTATTCTTTGCCAGAGCCCTGGCTGAAGTTAAAAATCATTCAATGTTATGAAAAGAAAGAGAAGATGATTGGTCCAAAAGGAAACCAGTCCTTGATCTGATCAGTGTGAAGACAATTTAATTTGGCATTGGACCTCTCACTATTTATAAGGGGTAATTTCAATGACCTATTCGACTAAGTCACTGTTTCTTTTTCTTAAACTACTGCACACATATTATACCTTAGTTAGAGGAATGTCCAATACAGAGGAGGACCACTCTTTAATCAGGGCTGCTTGGGTATCTCACTCTACCCTTTTAGAACATCTGAACAAGCTCTCAAATGCCTCTATAAACCTTGGACCTCATTACCATTTTTCTGACCCAGTGGTTCCACAGATTGATCGCCCGCTGTTCCCCCTACCTCTGGAATCTGGGGAACATTTTAAAAATACAGAATTTAAAGGTCTGTAACAGAGAATGTATTCAGTCGATCTACGGTGGACTGGAATGGATACTTTTAAAACCACTGCCCTCACCCCTGCACAGCTCACCCTCCCGCCAATATTTTGATGCACACCCAATTTTGGGAAGAGTGTTACTGACTTAGCTAATTGGCCACTGGCCTCCAAGAGGGGATGATGTGCTCTTCATGGTGATGAAGTTGTTATTGTTTCTTGCCATGACATATACAACTTGTTAACTCACCCTCATATTGCTTCTGCACTGAAAGACTTTTCAATAAAAAGAATACTTCTTATCTTGCTTTAAAAAGAAGTTGGCCCAGTATGAAAGAATTGAGAATGAGGACGTGGTTATTCAATTAAGCCTATCCTTTATTCCAGAAACTAAACAATTTCTTTTCACAGTAGTGAGGCTAGCACTAAACACTTTCAGACCTTGCTGTTATGTCCATTAGGTAGATTAGGTGCTTAAAACAAAACAAAACAAAACAAAACACAAAGCTGAATATGTGGCAGCTTTTAAAACTTTTTATCTGGTGCCCACCTGTGGACACTTTACAATATATTTTAGGATTGTTGTCCATTGTAGACCATGGCAAAGAGATTCAGACAAAGGGAAAGCTTAACAGCAGATGCCAGGTTCACATAAAATTATGCCATAAATATATCTCTGTATAATGGATAAAGTTGATTCTAATGACATCTTCTTATGATTGTGCCGAAAGAGGCATTAAGTAGAACAGGAACATGTAGTTTCTACAAAAGGCAAGCTTTGAGGGGTGGAAATTTAGTCCCTAGGGTCTATTTAAAAAGAAGAGACAATTTTCTTAAGGGATGTTTTAGAAATGACAGACCCAGGCATGGAAAGCACCTTATATGGAGATATATTTACAGATGTTTAAAAACAGATCTACAAAAGGAAGTGGTTAAAAGAAAGGTGTAAGCACACACACACACAAAGCAGGGAGAGAAACGTGGAAGGTAAGAAAGCCAAGCTCCTCCAGGGAGCAAGAAAAGAATATGAGCATCTAGTCACGTGACAGAAGACATTATTTATTTTCCAAAGTGGAAAAGTTCTAGAAGAGTAATGAGCAGCCTGATTGGACAACTTCAGCAGTGAGGGAGGCTCTACATGTGGATTGTTAGTATGTCTTGATTTGAGGGGGCACCAGAAAGTATCTCCTTGTCAAAGATAAATCATTTATGGGCCCTGCCCTTTTGGCAAAAAATTAATGTACAGTATCTGAAAGTGCCACAAACTTTTAACCAATTTTCCCATTGTCTTATTTTGCCAGGCTGCAGTGACAATTACCACACAATGCCTTGGTTTACTTAACAGGAGTTTATTTATAAACCTCACAGTTTGGGGGTTAGAGGTCCCACACCAAGCTATCTACAGGCCATGCTTTCTCCCAGAGTCTATATTGTTCTGATGCTGGCTTGCCACAATCTTTGGTGGGCTTCCTTGACCTGCATCTTTGCCTCTGTCACCTGGCAATCCCTCCCTCACTGGTTTCTTCTACGTCTGGCTTCCTCTGACTTGTAGCTTCTCCTGACTGACCGCATCTGAACTTCTTTGGCTTCTAAGTATTCCTGTCATATGGATTAAGGCCCACCCTGATTCAGTGTGGCCACACCTTAACTAATAATACAAAAGATTGTGTTTACAAATGTGTTCACAATCACAAGAATGCAGATTAAGATTTGAGCATCTCTTTTGTGGGGGATGTGATTCAACCCCCAACACTCTTTCTTAAGCAGGGATCCAATAATTAATATGAGTGAAACATGTCAGATGGGCTGAGCCCTTGATGAGTCTCACTGAGATCTTTGTAGAGTTAGAAGCTGTTAGCACATTGATATTGGCTGGTGCCTGAAGTCACAGGGGAAGCAGAAGACGCTGAAGAAAAGAACCACATTTTTTTCATCAAGGACTAGCTATCTTAGCAGCATATACTTAATCATTGTATACATTGCCCCAAACTAGGCAAGTGGATTAGCCTTTTCTATCTTTAGGACCACTGGTATACCTAGAATATACATCTATTATAAAATTCTGCTGGATTGAATGTATTAAGTTGTCAGCCACTGTTACTAGAATATGAGATTCTTGAAGGCAGGGTTTTGTTATTTTCAGTTTTGCATTGAGGTTAGAGCTTGGTATATAGGAGATATTCAATAAATCTTGATTTAAATGCATATAACCAGAGATCATGGAACTTGGAGTTGAGTTGACCCACATTTAGACTCTAGCTTTAGTATCCATTAGCTATGTGGCTTTTAGGGAATTTGACTACTCTGAACTTCATTTTCCTCATCTGTAAAATGCATATAATAAAATCTACCTATTCTTTTTATTAAATATATAAATAGATGTAAAGTCTGTGATATATTTCTAGAGTATGGTGAATGCTCAATTAACAGGGCATGCAATGGAGTATTTGGTATATATAGCAGATGGCTGCTTCAAACAAATCATTTTCAAGAAAAACAAAAAGTAACTTTTTAAACCACAAATTACATGGAGGAGAGAAACAAAACTTAAAGATATTTATCCTTTTTATACATATTTTAAAAGCTTATTGAGTCACAGATTTTAAAAAAGAAAGGAAGATGAGTGGAGTAAGGAGAAATTTCAAAAAAAAATATCTGTGATACATCCCTTCCATTTCATTTTATTGTAACTTGCATTTCTGTTAACTCTCCAGAAAGGAAAATATCATACCTGAGGTGAGTCTAAAAATGCTAACCAAGATATAACTCTGCCAGCATTTTCGCCTTTAAATAAAAAATTCAATACATTTCTTTAATTTATTTTTTAATTTTTTTGATTAGGTTATTAAAATTCTATTTACAAAAAAACAGTTTTATCATAATTCAGATAAGCTTTTTGTTACATTGCTAAGTAAGATAAAGCTCCTCTTGCTTTTATCTTATTTTTTTTCCTTAAAAGAGAATATACAATGCAAAAGAATATGATCCATTCCGGTCCTTGAATTCCCTTCCTGGGTGTGTTTTGGTGGGTTAGAAAGTATATGGAATTTATTAGAGAGTGATAAATATGCAAGAGTAAGTAAAGCTTGCATGGAGTATCTTCACGGGACTTGGTTAATCCGTTAAACTTTTGGACCTCAGATAATGTTTGTTATAAGCTAATAGTAATTTACTAGGAGCCAGAAATGTATGTTTAAACCAAGGCATTTACGAAACTCACTCAAATCACAGAATCACAAATTTGTTTTATAATGAAAAATGACATAATTATCAAATAATAAAATCACAAATTTGACCAAACCTTTAGAAGTTGCCTCATCTAATTTCTGCTCAGCAAACTCTTCTGCTATTTCTGTTTTTGTTTTCAAAAGGACTGTATATTTGCTACCTCACAAAGTAACAATTTTTTAAGGAGAGTTTTAATTATTAAAAGGTTTTTCTTTATCTAAATCCAAATCTGCTTATGAAAACTATTGCCAATTAGCCATCTGTCTCTTGTTACTATTGTTGCTTCTTAAGATAGTTATTGAATTTCTTCAGTGTTCTGTGTTCTGTGTTTTCAATGTATCTGGAGTTAATTCCTCATCCATATCTTTCTTGATAATGTCTATAAATACATCCTCTCACCCTGATACCCACACCCATATTTTCCCTTTCCAAATTTCACATCCTCAGTCTCTAAACTTTCTTTGCAGTGTTGGAGCTCTTTCCATCCCCATCCTGGCTCTCTCCTCATGCGGCTCTGGGCATGCTTTAATTGCCAGGATATTTCTTAAAGCCAAATCCAAAATTAATCACAATATTCCAGATGTCTGACCAGGACACAGTTAAATGGAAGCATTACTTCTCTGGTTCTGGAAATAACACTTCTGTTAATGCTGCCTGAAATCAAAGGTGGGTTTTCTGACAGTGCTATCACTCTGTTGAATCATACTGAACTTTTAATCACTTGAAACCTCTTAGCTTTTTTCCACATCAACTGCTGGTAAGTCGGGCCTCTCATTTTCTTCTCAGTAATTGATATTGTGAGTCTACTTCAAGGCATGAGATGTATTACTATTCAATTTCATCTTCAATCATTCAAAAAAGAAATTAAATATCTACTAAGTGTCTTCTGAAAGACACTGTGAATACAAAAATAAATAAGGCATAAGTCCTAGAGAGATTTATAGCTCAGTAGGGGAAAACAGTTTTACATGCAAGTCTCATTAACACTTAAAAGCCCTATAATAGAAGTTATTTATGAGGACTAACATTTCCTATCCGTTCCCCCATTGAGCCTTGTGGAGTGATGGGCTGTTTACTCAATTGACATGGTTGGGTTGTATATTAGTTTTCTACAACTAAGGTAACAAATTACCTCAAACATAGTATCTGAAACAACACAAAGTTATTATCTTATGATTCAATAGGTCAGAAGTCCAACATGGGTTAAAATCAAGGTGTGAGCAGGACTGCATTCCTTTCTGGAGGCTCTAGGAAAGAATCTGTTTCCTTGCCTTTTCCAGCTTTTTAAGGCCACCCACATTCCTCAGCCCCTTCCTTCATCTTCAAAGCCAGCAAGCTTGCAACTCTCTGATCATTCTTCCATAGGCACATTTCCCTTTGACTCTCCTCCTCTACCTTCCTCTTCCACTTTTAAGGACCCGTATGGTTACACTGGGCCCACCTGGAGAGTGCAGGGTCATCTCCCTGTTTTAGGTCAGCTGATTAGTGACCTTAGTTGCATCTAAAACCTTAATTTCCCTTTGCTTTATAACCTAACATGCTCACAGGTTCTGGGGATTAAAATATGGGCACCTTGGGGGGTGCTGGGATTCTGCCTACCACAGGTGGAACCATTTCAGGAAGGAGAGCAACATGAGTAGAGTCATGAAGCTGTTAGAGAAATGCTGCTTCTAAGAATTGAAACAAATATGGAGGAAACAAGGAAGTCTAAAAGATATATATGGAGAAACATATAAGGGTCAAGGTGATGAAAAGCCTCAATGAACATGATCAGATTGGTCTTTTAGAAAGATTACTCTGGGAAAAGAACAGATATGTGGAATGTAAAATAAAAGTAAGACAACAGCAAAGCAACTATGAGTTAGTCACAAAATACACGACTGTTTTAGCATCAGAGGTGGAGAAGAGGGAATTGATTTGCTACATGCTAAGGAGTAAGGTGCTATGGGACTTGTTAATTGGATGTGGGTGTGAAGGCAAGGCTAGAGTGAAGACTGACTCCAAGGCTTACATCATAAATCACTAGGTAGATGGTGGTGGCATTCACTGAGATAGTATGAATTACTTAAGAAAAAGTAGGGGTGGGGAGGAAATGGAAGGGAAAATCTCCTAACACCCATTTTAGTCCATGGAAACAACCAATCAAAGGATTTTGAATCTTGATCTGTAATTTTCATTTTTTTGTCATCAACAAATGTTATTTGCATCCACATGGTGTTTTAAAGAAAAAAAAGGATAAAAATATGATCGAGAACAGAGTAACGTGAATATCACTAGGGACTGTGTTTCAACAGCTATTGTTAGATTAATCTGAATTCTCTGTATAACAAACACCATTCAACCAGCTCTGACTCTGCTATTAGTCAGATCATATTTCTTCAGTTATTCCAAATATAAAAATAATTCTTAAGAAATTTAGTCAAATGCTTTGTTCAAACATTTAAGAGACTATATCATAAAGCAATATTGGGAAAGTTATTTGTATTCAGTAAAGTATTAAATATGTAATTGATCTTCTACTTCAATATACATTTCTTTAGTGCTCTCTGTGTAAGGTTCCATGCAAAGTACTTTGTGGAGTATAAATATGCCATGTTTAGAAGTAGGTAAAAATAAAATATAGCGACAAGACAGGAAGTAAGAGGCTCGTAATGGAAGAACAAAAGAGAGTCCCTGGAGGAAGTAGTATTTAGATTGGAAGATGTGAGAAGTCAGGATAGACTGACTGGGAAGGGAATACCTGGAAGAAAGAATGAGATCAAAAGCACTGAAGCAGCATCTTGCAGAGCATGATCGTGGTGAGCAACATGATGTGGCTGAAGCACAGTTGTGGCTAGAGGGAAGGTTTAGAATCAAGCATCTGGAAGCATTTTGGTCCATGGCTGTAGTTACTTTTAATTGAATTGGATTGCCTTGGGCAAGGCTTGCATTCTCCGGATCTCCACTGGCTCTATAACTCCTTGTTGTGCCTGAACCAGATTCACACGGTGATACTTCCTACCTGGTGCCATAGATATCTGAGTTAATGTCTCTGGGTTTAGAAACTTATTTTGTAATAAATGTGCAGCCAACTGTTGTGTCTGTATGTGTGTGTGGAGGGGTGAGCCATTATCAGAGCCCTGCTTTAGAATAACGTCTTAATGGCAGAGTTAATTGCAAATTATAATGTTGAAGGAGGGCATAGATTAGAAGGTAGATGAGTTGGATGTTGTGAAAACAATTCAGGTGAAAGGTGATTGGAGCATGAATGCACTGTGATAGTAACATAGGAATAGAAAGGGGTGCTCAAATGTGAAAAACTAGATTCAAAATTCCTTCAGGGCACGAAATGCATCTTGTTTTTTCTGTGGTGCTTAATGTGCGGCAAGACACAATAAATAAATGCATGAAGACATTGGAAAAGGTGAAAGGATGGGAAAGATGAAATGAAGGAGGTGACGTTAAGAGCCAGAATATGAATGACTGGAAGGGTCCTGCTTCTGAAAGAGTCTACAAGAGAATTCCTTTGATTTTATATCAACTGCTGAGAGACATCTAGGGAGATACATTCAACAGACAGATGAAATTATGGATATGGTCTTTGGGTTAGAAATTATAACTTAAAGGAAATTTCAGACTCTTTAGCTTGGAGGTGATGGTTTAATTCAACTTACCAGCAAAAAATATATGTATCAAGATGAAATATGGAATAATAACCCTTTTAAAAAGAAAAAGCAGGTCTTTTATTTCTTTTAGTACAGACTCATTGTTTTATGTATGAAGAAACTGACAGACAAAGAAGTCTTTTGCTCAATATTATTCAGAGTGTAGATGGAGTAATTGGTCCTAGAACATAAAAGGATGCTCTTTGTATTGCCCCAAGATGATGCTTCTTTGTCTTGTACTTTCCACCACAGGTTCCCCACAGTACATGGAAGAGATCCATCATTTTAACTTCTTTCAGGTTGCTAAGTATACAGTTTGATCCTTTTGGGAAGTACAGGTATAGACTGTTTAGTACTTTGGGCAAGAGAGCCTTTCCTAAATTGCAAGACCTAAGAGAGAAAGAGTGGGGGCTGCAAGTCAGCCTAGGCTGATAGCCACCAACTTTATTTTCTAAATTCCAAATATTTTGTCTTGCCACCCTGACTTCTCATTTTTTAATCCAATTACTGTTATGAAACAAATTGCATTCTTCATTTTTAAATTTCTTGAAATCATTTAAGATCAGTGGATTTTAAGTGGTGCTTTATAGAGCCAAAGAATTCCAGGTAGGCCCCTAGGACAGGCCCTGGGGATGAATTGTGTGTGTGGGGGGTGGGGGGGCAGACAGAGAGAGAGAGAGAGGTAGATAGATAGATATGGACCTTAAACCCCCTGACCTGATTCTAACTGGGCCATAGCAATTTATCTGTTTTAATATTGGTCTTCCTCCCAAGGTTTTGTATAAAGGAAGGGTGTGTTATTTTAAGGTATTTGAAATCTGTTAGAGGTTCTTATCCTCAGGGCTATGGCCAGCATTTCAGATCTTTCCCTTTAGTTTGTGGATTACATTAAAACACTCCAAATCCCATTGCTTCATATGAGTCAATCATACAAGCTCAATTTTGCCAAAAGTACCTTGGAGCAATTTAGCCCTGTGGTGAGCAATGTCTCTGGCCTTTCCCAGCATAGTTCCCTTTGCCTAAGGCCCTAGTGAGAAGAGGGGATTTCAGGTTATTACAACTAAATGTGAGGCTTTCGATTGAAGGGATAGAAGCAGATCATGAGCCTTCTTTTTAGAGGCAATGGAAAAATATTTTCATATATCTTTCTCCATTTCTTTTTTTAAGCTATTTATACAAAAAATTATTCTGTTATAATTTACAGAACACATAACTCTAAAGGATTTTGATGCCCAGGGCTCACAGGGCACATTAGTAGGTAGTATGGTAGAGTAGCATAATAAGAGGTAAAAGGTCATCACACACAAAAAGCAATCTTCTCCCAAATAATTTTATAATAGTTCTTTTATTAAAGACAAATTCATTTAAGAAAAAAATAATGCAGTTGCTTTCAAGACCATCAACCCAAAGGAAATAGTTTGCTATTCAAATTTTTGCTGGGACCAGATTGATGTCTTCATGTAAGCACTCAACTGTGTATTTTAGGTTGAAGAGCTGTCATTTTGATCAAGGGCACTAGAGTCAGATAGTGAAAATTTAGGTTGGAGAGATCTGCGTAGGGAATACCTAGAGAGCAGAGAACATAAAGAGTTTTTAGAAAGGTTCCCAAACAAATTCCAGTCTCTCATTTATTTTAGTATATATTTAAGTTCTTGCCCAGTTTTTAAAATAAAATAGCTTTATCCTACTATTCCAGCAGCCCTATCTTTTATTTATAAATACTTGTTTTTCTATGTAAAGGTGGTTCCCCAATCCACTTAATCCTCCCGTTCCTTATCCGCTAATGCCAGGGCTAGTAGTTCTGATTGAGATGAGGCTAAAGATTAATGCATTAAATTAATACATTAATTTTCAACTTTCACAAGGACATCTTTATCTTTTATCTCATAATAACTCTCTGTGATAAAGGGGCAATGACATTATGACTCCATTTTAGAAGATGTGAAAACCTAACCAAGCTAAATAACTTTTCCAAATCACACAGTAATATAATGGCAGTCAGAACTGGATGTCGATCCAGTAATTCCCAGGCTATAGCCAAGATGTACCATGCATGGGTTTTTATGAAGGTGGAGTAATCTATTCTCATTATCCCAAAATTATATTGTTTCTTAGATTGGTAGATACTGTTCTCAAAAAATCTAGTGCTATTTCACAAATTCAACTGCAAAACAAAATTAACTGATGTTAAGTGTTTGGGAAGCTAAAATTATTTCTGGTTTGTAGTTTCAGAAATTGAGTACCAGGGAGCAGATGTGGCTCAAGCAGTTGAATACACACCTCCCACATTGGAGGTCCTGAATTAGGTTCCTGGTGCCTCCTGAAAAAATAAAAACAAACAACAAGCAAAACAAATGGAAAAAAAACAACTCAGAGAAGCCAGTGTGACTCAGTGGTTGAGCGCTGGCTTCCCACATACAAGGTCCCGGCTTTAATCCCCGGCCCCCGTATGAAAAAAAAAAGAGTAGAAAATCTTTTAGATTTTGTGTGTGGATCTTAGTGCATTAACTTGTATGACTTTTTTAAGGTCTTTAGAAAAAAATTGTTTTTGTTATTACCCTATTCTAAAATCCAGATGTGATTCAGCATCAATATTTTGTGGTGTTCTTACTTCAATGATTCTTGAAAGCAAACTGTATAAATATTTTGGTGTCATGAATACTACTGATAATAAGCTTATTTTCTTTCTCTTGCCCATCTGGTTAAACAATGTTTCTAGGTACTAATGAGTAAATGAATGATATTTGAGATTCATCAAGACCTAATAAAACAGTCCATCTCAGTGGTCAATGAGTATTTGGTTAGGCTCGTCTAAAGGAGAAAAGAGTAGACTCTTACACTCATTTCCTAAATCTAATGGCTCTAATTTTCTTTTCAAGGACCACATGAGTTTCACAACCAAAGGCTGGGTTAGTACTGATGCAGGTTATACTCTTATTTCTGCCTCTGGGAGGGGCAGCCCATGAGAGGTTATATAGCATCTCAGTGTCTCTTATTTTCTATCTGTCAGGCATGTTGCAATGACAGAACATTCTGTGCACACTCTGAAATCCTAAAAGAAGGCTATTTAGTGAATACAAATTAACAATAGTATTGCCATAAGACACATTTTCTAAAGGATAAGTGGACTATTGTTGGTTTCTTTTGCATGATCCATTTTGGTTGAAATTCCATTTTCTTCTCATGACATTGAACTGTTGTTGACTTTTTCTTTTTTAGACCATAAAATTTATTTGGGGCCCCTTAGAGATACTGTTTTTTTTTTTTCTTGCATATTAATTTTGTACCAGAAACCCAAGTAAGCAACTTTAAATCATAATTGGTGTTTTCTCATTTTTGTTTTCTTAAATCTTTATTATTTCATTCAGTCCATTCAAAAAATTTATTGAGCCCCTCCTGTGGGCGTGGAGAAACTGAGCAGTAAACAGAACAAAATCCTGGCCCTTACATTCTAATGGTGGGAAATAGGCACTAAAGAAAGAATTAAGCAAATATATAGGGTGTCAGATGGCGATAAGTGGTATGGGAAAAAATAAAGCAATGAATGGGGCATGGGAACATGTAGATTAGGGAAGGAGGGGTAATTTTTATGTAAGGTCAGGGCAGACCCTCATTGGCAATATGACATTTTGGCTCTTATGAGAAATGTCTCATTTCTCTGAACCGCCAATGATTCCAGTCTAATTCAGGTGTCCCTCATCACTTCATTCCTGCATTATGGCAGCTGTTTTAGCTGATTTCTCTACTTTGAGTCTCAAACTTCTCCAGCTTATACTTTTCTTCATGAAATGCCCTTGTTCAGAAATGTGTCATGATTCCCTATTCTTATCACATGAAGTTTAGACTCTCTAACAATATTTTCATAATTTTTAGAGCCCTATTTATATAATAATTTCATCAGTGATCCTTATTCCGGGAAACTCTGCCTTGTATAAGTCATGGTCATTTCCACATTTGTGCTTTTATTTATGCCCTCTCTCCTGAAATGCTATTTCTTTTCTTTTCTTTACTTTCTCAAAACCCTAAGCTTTGGGGGCCTTCAGGAAGATGTCATCAGAGTAGGTAGGCAGGGCTCAGCACTCTCACAAAAACAATGGAGACAGGGCAGGAGGCTGTCTGAGGTTGCTGCTTTGGGGATCTGCAGACCAGGAGAGTGCTATGCATCCTCCAGGAAGGCAAGGGATAGTGAGACAAAGAAGCTGAAATGAAAACCATGAGTTATTAACCCCTAAGGCCGGGAATGGCACCCATCCCCCACACTCAAGGTGAACAGTCTGAATAAAACCCATGGCTCACTGCAGACAACTGAAAGGGGAATTAGCATCTTCCTCCCTGGGAAGAAGGAGGGTGCGGTGAAGGATAGAGAGTGATTTCTCTTTGTTGAGTTTGGCCAGCAGAGCCTGCTTTGAATCTTGACTCTGCCTGGACCAGGATCATGGACAAGTGGAGGTTGAAAGAGATGCCGTGGAAAAATTCACTGACAAGCACCATCTTCTGGCCAGCAAGGAAGCTGCAGGGAGAAAAACGCCTTTTGGAGTCTCGTCTCAGACCCCTTGGATCCGATATGCATTCTATTAATGAGTCCCTGGCACTATTTTGATAACTTAAGCTGGGCAGTTCTAAAGACTTAGAATAAGTTGAACTAAAGATCAAAGAAGAGCCATGGAACAAAATCACTAGGAAAGAGAGAAAAATTGACTGTCAGAGTAAATTCACCAACATATTCAGATGCCTAGACATCAGCAAAAAATTACAAGCCATATTAAGAAACAGGAAGAGATGGCCCAGCCAAAGGAACACACCAAAAAACCTGATGAGACACAGGATTTAAGAAAACTAATCAATTATAAACACAAATCTCCTAAATCAATTCAAGGAGTTGAAGGAAAACATGACTAAAGAGATAAAAAATATTAAGAAGACACTGAGTGAGCTTAAAAAAACAACTTGAAAGCCTGCAAAGAAATTAAAGGAGCTTGTGGGAATGAAAGACACAATGGAAGAGATTAAAAGTCATTAGAGGCATATAATAGCAGATTTGAATTGATGGAAGACAGAATTAGTAAATTGGGGGACTGAACACCTATACTTGAAAAGACAGGAGAACAGAAAAGAATGGAAAAAATGGAACAGGGTCTCAGGAAATTGAATGACAACATGAAATGCACAAACATGTGCATTATTGGAGTCCTAGTTGGGGAAGATGACGGAAAAGGGGCAGAAAGAATATTTGAGGAAATAATGACCAAAAACTTCCCAACCCTTATGAAAGACATAAATGTCAATATCCAAGAAGGACAACATACCCCAAACAGAATAAATATGAGTAGACTTACTCAGAGACAATTACTTTTCGAATGACAAATATTAGAGATAAAGAAAGGATTCTGAAAGCAGCAAGAAAAAAGCAATGCATCACATACAAAGGAACCTCAATAAGAATAAGTGCTGATCTCTCATAAGAAACCACAGAGGCGAGAAGAAAGTATTATGATGTATTTAAGGTGCTGAAAGAGAAAAACCCTAAGCTTTGATTGATTGATAATGACAAATACATTTTTTATTATAAAACAAAGTAAAACAAACTTAGAGCCAACCTTAATCAGAGACTAGGCCAAGTACATACTTCTACTTTTAAGACTACTATCCTTAAAGGGTGACTTCTTGGGTATTGACCATTTCATTGGAGAGTTGGAGTGTGATAAGATTTGGGGTATGGTGAAGGTTGGGGATTTAATGGATGGAAATCCATCATGCATTTGCAAATCCAATGTTATCCAACTTGTTATTGTGGACTCTAGTCCCTTAGGCTGCTCCTTGTCACCCAGAGGGAAACTAAGGTTCAGAAAGGTTGAGTTCCTTGTCTTTGGCCCTGGAGACATGTTCTTTCTATTAATTGTATTATCTAGTCTTCTTTTCTTAATATGCACATTGCACTAGATTGCTTAATTCTCTGATTATTTTATGATTGTGTTTTATTTACACAACAAACTACCAATTGGTAGCTTCCATGTTTTACCCCTTCAGACAAGAAATATTTTTAACATACCTCTGTGTATCTAATGTCATAGTACATCCCATGACATTTAATACACTGCTGTAGTGGTATTCAGAAACGCTTGCTGATTGCTTTGGCATGGAAGGCTAGAGTTAGCTAGTATTTATGCTTCTTAAACTGCAGTTCATGCATTTGACTTAATTCTGCCAGATATCAAAGGTTCTATAACATCACCTCTGTGGGTTTATGTCAGGCAAAAAGGCTGTACACAAGAACATAGAAGTCATTTGTATAATCTCATGTCAACTTTATTCCCCCTCTCTTTGCACAGATTGTCTTTAATATATCTTGTAAAATGTTAGGAAAACAAGTAAGGAGGTTTTTGATATAATCTCTTCCTATTTCTTTTTTAGAGTTTTTTTTTTTTCTTTTTCTTTTCTCTTTGCTCTTTTTCCTTAGGGCTCTCTTTAACAGCTGTATAAACTCATAGGAAGCAGAAACCACCTCTGCTAATCTTGGTTGGGAGAGAAGTAAGCGGCAGGGCTTTGAAAAGTGGCAGAGGAGAATCCTGGAATTTAATAAACACAGTATAGTGCAAAGACTTCTTTTAAGACCCATCCCACCTTACTTTGTTTGTCATTGTCAAAGTGCTTACTGCTGCAGGCCCTCTGGGGCCAGTTTTATCTGAGAAGCATTTTCAATTGTACTGGATCAAAAATTCTAGTGCTCATTCGGAAATTACAACAGAATCCTGCTAATTCAAATTAGTGATGTAGTGATGACTTCTTTCTGGTGCTTGAATTTTGTGGGCTTACAAGTATGCGAAAAATCAGAATTAAAATTTCGGCCTTCTGAGATACGAATATGATTAAGCATTTTTTTCTCTTATTCGTTTTTTTTATTTAATAAAGAGACCTTGACTATGCCATTTAATTAATCTGTGTTCATTTGTTTATCTCTCTGAACACTAGAGGAACAATTGAGTTAGTAGTTGGAATTAGATGAGATAAAAGTGCCTGGATGGAACTTTTTAGGCATAATGCTTCCATAACTTGTTGAGTTACCTTTTCCTGTTATTTTATTTATTTTTTGAATTTGAAATAAAGTTATTTTTTAAGCCTGCCTATTGCTTTAGAATATGGTTCATTTATTGTGGTAAGTGTAGTTTAATTTTAATTATTTGTCTGCTGAATATCTCTCTGTTTGACAGGTATTTCTTTGAGTGTTCTATATTAGGAAATAATTTTCTATCTGTCTACAACAATCTTGAATTTGCTTTCTAAAATAGGTACTCTATTCAAATTCTTGTGTTAACTTTTTTTTACTGAATCTTTTTTCTTTATTTTAAAAGAAGCTTTAGATTACATAAAAGTTACTTAAAAAATATTGGGGTCGGGGGATGGATGTGGCTCAAATGGTTGGGCGTCCGTCTCCCATATAGAGGGACCTGGGATCGATCCCCGGGACCTCCTGGTAAAAATAAATAAAAATATAGAAAATGCGTGGGTCTCCAGGCCCCACGAGCAGGTGTGCTGTCAGGCCCTGTGAGCAGGTACGCCATCAGGCCCCTCCGAGCCATGCAGCAAGATGATGACGTAACAGGAGAGTGACAAAAGGGAGAGCCAAGATGAGATGCACCAAAAAAAAACAGGAACTAAGGAGCCGCAGGCAGTAGGACGCCTCCCTCCCACATTGAAGGTTCCAAAGATCAAATCCCGGTGAAGACAGTAGGAGAAGGATGAGAAGAGAGGGCAAGAAACAGACACAGAGAACTGCCCAGCAAATGGACACAAAAAACAGCAAAAATGTGGGGGAGGGGGTGGTTGAAAATGGGTAAAAGTAAATAAATAAAAAGATTCCATGTTAGAAATATATATATATATATATATATATAGGGATCTTGTATTATGTATTTAGGCATTTAAAATCCTGAACAGAAAGCTTTAATAACACATCATTTTTTTTTCTGATAAAAGAAAACTGTTTGTTTATTTTTTTTAGGAGGTTCTGGGGATTGAACCCAGGACCTTGTACATGTGAAGCAGGTACTCAACCACTTGAGCTATATCTGCTTCCCTGAAAAGTCTGTCTTTTTAAAAATAATTAGAGATGTGAGACACCACCCCTCTTCTCTTATACATCATTTGAAAAGAAGTCCAGATAGAAACCATAATTGCTTTAAACTATGAAACTGTGACTAAAATCTTCACTCAATGTAACTAGAGTTACATTGAAAGTAGTAAGAGAGTGCCATAAATCTCTGGAAGGGACAGCTTCAAAAGGAAACAGAATGTAAAGAGAATAAGCATAAAATGAAAGAATCTGCCAGTGCAAAACTAAAAGACTATAGCATGGAGTTACTAAGGCAGTAGCTGGATAAGACCAAAATTAATTGCAATATAATAGGAGAACTTTATCCTCAGGTTCAACAAAATTTCTAGATCTAATTAAAATCACATAATATATGGAAATTATTATGGGGCATGATAAATTTGAACTAAACTTGCCCAGTAATTTTCTAGTCAAAACTGTTTCCTGATCACCCAACCCATTGTTATGTATTCTTATTAAAATTGTTTTTTTTTTCTAATATCCAATTTACTGGGGAACAATTTACAGACTATATACAGTATGTATAGTAAATACTATATATAGTATTTAAACTCGTTTAAAATGTGCAATTTGATGAATTTTGACAGTTCTATATATCTATGAAACCACACTACAATCAAGATACAGGGTATTGCCGTTACTCCCGATAAATTCCTCATGTGCTCCATTTTAGTCCATTGCAACATGGACCCATGCAACTACTGATGTGAATTTTGTTGCTGTTGATTAGTCTTCCTTTTATATAAATGGAATTATATACTCTTTGTATCTGGCTTCTTTTATTCTTCATAATGATTTTAAGATTCATCCATGTGGTTTTGTGCATCAATAGTTTATTCCTTTTTTTTTGCTAACTAGTATACATTCAAGTTTTTATTTGTGTGTTTTCTTACTGATATTAAGAACTGCATTTTAAATCCTGCATATCCCTTTGGTACCTAGAAGTATACCTTGCAGGTACTAGGGGTTGGTTGGTTGATTTATTCAATTCTTTAAAGATAGATGTTGCAGAAGGCTTTTAGAATGAAGCTAGTATGAGCAGTGAGACGTTTTTTAGGGAAAAAATTGTGTTAGAAGTATCAGTGTAAGAGATGCCAATTTTTTGAGCAGTTATTATATCCCCGACATAGTACAAAGTTCTTTGAATGCATTATCTGCTTTATCATCACAATCAGTCCTGTGTGTTGTGTGCACTGTCATTGTGCTCATTTTATAAATGAAACACCGAGAGATTAATGAACTTGAAACTGATTACCCAAGCTATTAAACAGTAGAACTGCTTGATTCCAAAGCTGTTGCTTTGAACCATGGTCCCTTATTTTACCAGCAAGAATAAAGGAAGTCAGGTCATGTTCCTTCTCTGCTCACAGCACTGCCGTTGCTCTCCGTTTCTTTCAAAGTGAAAACCAGTCTTTATAGCAGCTAGAAGGCAGGACATGATTTGGTTCCCAGTGACTTCTCAGACCAACTTCTCTCTCCCTGGGTCACCCTGGCCTTCTTGTTTTCCACTCCACATGACACATGCTGCTCTCTCAGACCCCTGGCTCTAGTGCCTGCTCTCTCCAACCAGCCCCCCAGTATTCTTACCTGACTCCTTTATGTCCTTTGAGTTTTTCCTCAGATTTCATCTCACCAAGGACTACCCTGAACCATTCTATTAAATACTCATCCTTCTACCCTTTGCCCCTACCCTCCCAATCCCTTTTAACCCTTTATTACTTTTCCTATGTTTTTCTCTGTAGCACATATTATTTTCTAATATGCACATGAATTACCTATTCTGTTACACTAACTGATGGTTCTCTGTCCCTCCCTGCCAGAATGTAAAACATGCAAGGGCAGAGATCATTTCAGTGTTGTTTGTTGATAAATCCTGAATGCCTGAAATAATGACTTGCACTTAGTAGGTTTTCAGTAAATGTGTATTAGGATATAAGCTGGGTTATTTTGCTCTTCTTGCCCTACTGCTTATTTGTCCCCTTGGAAAAAATATTTGGTGGCTAAGAGCCAAGATTAAAACACACACACACACACACACACAAAGCAGAAACATGGAGATCCAGCTATAGAACAGAAGTAAGTAAAGAATATGGGGCCCTTTCCTATTTTAATCCTTTATTTTCTCTCTCAACTGTATGATATCTTATTGGTTCCCATAATCAGCAACTCCCTAGATTGCTTATAAGAGTTGAAAGGAGCCTTAGAGTCTATCAAGAAAATTTGGTTCAGAAATCCCTGCTGTTGAAGATTTGGAGGGTTGTGGACCAAGTGCATTTTACACGTTTTTAAAAATTATTTTGAATTTGAATGCTTTTAGAGGAAACTCCTCCCCAAAACAATCTTTTGAATTAAATCTCCCCTGATCCATTCATGAATTGGTGCCTGGCTCCTGAATGTAGTTAATTTTACCACCTCTAGTACAACTTTATCTTGAGAAAGAGGTAACAGGCTCAAGTTGGTGAAGCAACTTGCCTACAATGAAATGACTCGTTAGAGCCATTTTCCTTGCAGGGCAGAAAATCCAATATTGTGAGAAAACACATGCTTGCCAATTAGAGCAAAGATTAATTAGAAAATGTTATTTTTATGCCCTTTTAAATAACCTTTTTATTGAATTCCTGACTTAATGCCCATAAAATGGCTCATCGTTTGTGGTCATTTAGGCTCAAATATGGTGTGCTGTCTTTCAGCATCATAAATTACTCTTAAATGGTCTGGGACGTACAGAAGCTTCCATTAAACTTGGTGGAGGAAAAAGTGAATGAACCATTTGTTATTCATTCTTGTGGCAATTCCTTTGTAGTGAAGTTCTACTCAAAATAAAAAAATATTTTATTTGCTAGCTTTTCATATTAGATTATTGAAAAGCAGCAGTGATAACATTTGACGTGCAGTTCTAAGTGTGAGTTGGGGAGTAATGTAAAAGATTAATAGTGTCATTTAATATTTCTAAGAAAAATATAATCTTGGGGGAGGGCAAGGGAACTGTACTGGTTTCCAAGTCAGAAAAGTCTTAGATTACTATTTTGAAACCGTACAGAACTTATTAATTGAATGTTTCTGCTTCTGTGAAAAACATGCGGAAAATAGTAGTTCCACATGGATAATAAGGTGAACTCTTTAACTTTTCTTCCAGTTGACTTGAATTGATTTTGCAAAAGGTGATGTACAATTACTTATAACCTCCCCAAATTCATTTCTCAAAATTATAAGAATGAGTGAAAACTTTAATAAATTAAGTGCTGGAAAATCCTGAAGAATGCAAGTAGCACCATGGAGAACCTTATTAATAAATTACTGTATTTTTGTTTACCAAGAATCACTCTGTGTTTTGTGAGTGTACACCTGACATATTTCTGTTAATTGTAATTATAATACTTTCCACATAATCAGAGATGATGCTATCAATTCAGTAAAAATGAGAATCATATAGTAAAGATATGTCCTACTTGAATATGTGATTTATGTGACCTGGGACTATCCCAGATCTAAAAAGTCTTCTAATAAGCATCTTTTGGTCCTTCAATAATTAAACAGTTTAGATTAAACAAACCATATCCTGCATCAAATCCTATAGGAAAGTGTTCTAGTGAGACTCCCTTCTATGTTAAAGTTCTCATGAAAAAAATCTACACAAATGCACATTTTATTATGAGAAAACACCCTTTGGTATTCAAATAAAATACATTTAACCACAGAATAGCTGTCTTTCTTTTTAGGCATTAGTTAGATTATCACTAAATGCTAAGAGTCTCAAGTAATGCATTTATCTATTCTAAATGTATCAGTATTTACACGTACATCTCTAAACATCTGTGTGTCCATTGGGTCCTCTAGCAGGCAGATAACTGAGATGTCGTTAGGGGTGAAAAAAACTTATTGAGGGATAACAGCTCTGAAATATAAAAGGAAAAAGTAAGCAGGATAGGTCAGGGAGAGCCTCAGATCATGATACAAATCTAATCATCTCTCAGCCAACTCATTGGGAAGATGTGGAGCAAAGATTGCCCGTTAGAAGAATTTCTAGTTGGGTAGAAATGGCTAGGCCCAATTCCTTGCTTCCCCTAACCCCCACCATGCTTAGTCACTAGCTGGGGGCTGCCTAGGACTAGTATACAATCAAGATAATTTTGAGCCTGGACAAAGCAGATCCTAAAAATGCTAGGAGTTGGAAGTTGTAGGCTCCCTGCACTTCTTGCAGTGAAATAGCAAGTTGTTTCTTGAAAGGAGCACTGAGTGATATGTGGCAAGTGGCACATCTTCATGGCTACTATGATAAGTAGTATTTGTTTACATACATATGTTTAGGAATAAATATATTTATATATCCAATATGGCATAAATGTTTAAATATGTAATGTTCATGTGATTTGTGTATTAGGATTTTCCAGAGAAACATAACTGGTAGAAGATATACATATAAAGAGAATTAGTATAAGAAATTTGACCACGCTATCATAGTAGCTAGCAAGTCTGAACTCTGTAGGGCAGGCTGTACATTAGAAACTCAGATAAAGTTGATACTGAAGTCCTTAGTCTGAATCCCTCATGGGAAGCTGGCTAACTGGAAATCCCCAAAGAGCCAATGATGAAATTGAGGCAGAAATTCTTCTTATCTCTGAAATCCTCAGTTTTGGCTTTTAAGACCTCCAGCAGATTGGTTGTGGAGACTCCCCACATTGCTGAGAGAAGTATAGTTTGTTAATCATAGAACAACCAACTGATTATAGATGCAAATCCCATCTTTAAAATCCCTCACAGTAACAAGCAGGCCAGTGCTTGACCAAACAACTGGAATCCATCACCCAGCCAAATTAACACATGAAATTAACCATCACAATATCTCAGACTCAATCAAATTTTTAAGGTCATGGATTTTTTTTAATGGTTTAGGAATTCCAGGTCAAGATAATTTTGAAGGCTCAAACAATTGCAGTCAGGCTAGTACTCTATGTGAAGTTTGGACTATTAGAAGGCTCTAATAAATAAAAAAAATCCTACACCAACCCATATTATTTTTGAATGGGATAAAGATCCTAAATTTTAAGGGATTAATAAATTGTGATGCCTAGTGCAAAAAAACCTGATATTACCCAGCCTTAGAAGATACACTTAGGTTATCAACATATGTTATATAGGCAGGATTTTTCTCTCATGTGATTTCATTAAAGTGGTAATCTGTTTTATCCAGGCATTGCTTCAACGAATGAGTAATTTTTGTATGCATCTCTACCTCTTCTTTTCAGCATTTGGGAATCTTTAATAATGAGTAATTCTGAACATTATTAATGAGAGTCATACGCAGTCTTCTGTCAGATTGTACAACCAAACTGTTGTGTATAGTTAGTAATAAACACAGCTGATTCCATTTATGGCCACTGGAAAGTGAAGAGAGGACAGTCAGATGTGGCCTCTGCAGCTGACCTGGTGTCCTGTGCTTTCTGGTGATTCTGGTTATTCTGAAGCATCCATCAATAAGGCTAAAATGAGTATTGATTTCAACTTGCCACTTTTCCATTTCTTCTGCCTCTGCAGAAGCAATATAGGAGATGCTCTTCTCCATTGTCATCATATCATGGTTCACTTGGCCTACTTCTTCATTTACTATTGAAAGATAGAAGTATAGATCTTTCAATAAATCACTAATATTTTCCCTAAACCATCAATAATTACTGACAGGCTGTCTCCCTGGCTGAAAGCTCTGACTCAAGGATGCTATAGAACATCCTTTTACAGAACTAGAATTCTAAGCCTCTGAGGAATAAAATGTTTACCACAGATGCAGTATGCATTTGCTGAGTTGGGATTAAAATACGTAAAATTTGCAATACTTGGTGAAGGCTTTAAAGAGTCACTCTCCTATTTTATTTTTGTGAAGTAAAATTTTAAAACCACAATAATAGTGAAAGGAATTTAGTTATTAACATTTTGTGATTTGCGCATATTGCAAAAATCATATACCATTAATTTTCACTATGGCAGCGATAGTTAGACTCCTCATTTCAGTATGGAGCTGCTAGACGTTGGAAAAGTAACAATTAAGTGAAGTTTCCAGAGAAAGATTTTGCTTATCCTTTTTTTTTTTTCTCCTTGGTCTCATTTCTTTTTTTTTTTTTTATTGTTCATAAAAATCAAGATTTTTCACAGCACATACCAATATTTGTAAAATGATATATAAATATATATGCATATATGTGTATTTTCTTACATAAATGTTATTTTATATATATGTAGTTTTTCAAAGGTGCTTAGATTACCTAATTATTACTCAGAAATTACAAGGATTCCCATGTTCCCCACCTCCCACACCTCCCACAACATCCCACAACAACATCCTTCATCAGTGTGGGACAATTTTTGCTTTGTTTAATATAAATGGATGACAGGTTTCCCTGAAGATACCGCTTTAGGAAGAACTAGAAGTTCTTATATAATCATCATGTTCACACTCATGTAGACTCACAGAATAGAGGCTATGTTTGATTTGAATTTTGAAATATGGATGAGTGTTAAATACCATTAAAGAGGTACAGTCTGACAAAACATATTCACAATCCACTTTTTAAAAAATCTGAGTTACACTTTGAAATGAATAACAGATTTTTCAAATGGCCACCATTAAATTAAAGTCATTTTCAATCCTCTTTTTTTTCATCTTATTCTTTCAATATATGATAAAGATGATAGTCTTATATGATGCATTTATTCAGTGCTTGGTTCCTAAAGGGGAAAGATATCCTTTTCAAGTTCTGTAAAGCATGGTGGAACACAAAGTATTTTTTTTAAGGTTAGAAATTCACTCACTTTACCACCGTCTGCAGTTAATTCTAATTAATGTGACTACAGGTCTCTACATCTCTCTAAATATGGAAACAGATAGCAAACACTTTTGAAAGTTAGGTGATGCATAGTATTAAAGATGAGGAGGAATTATGTTTACTCCTATGTTCAAAACCCTACCCAGTGTACAACTTAAGTGTTTGAGATAAAATTTTAAAACTTCTATATTAAAGTGGAATTGGAAGGTTATAAGCATATAAATACTATGAAGTTATTAATATGCAGCATCATAAAAATATTTTAAATACCTATAATTTAGACTTATTCCAGATATTAAATATTTTGACAAAAGTTTCTTTGTTAATTACTGCAAAGCAGCTGATAGAGAAGACTTAAATGTTTAAGAGGAAATAACCTGATATGATCTCCTAAGTGGGATATTTGCCTAAATGTATGTTATATATTGTACAGTTATATTTATGAATACTGTATGAAATTTTATGTGTATTTATAAAGTTTTATTAGTAGTTGTAGTTTTTAAAGTTTGTTGAAAATATAATAAAATATAAAGGAATATACAAGCAAAGTCTTATTCTATATTTAAGTGAAAAGTTATGATCTGTAAGAAGGTTTTTTAGCTCTATTACATAAATTGTTTTGTAATTAGTTGAAATATGATAGCATTCATAATTATATTTGAATGTGACATTTCATTTCTTTATTTCTGTAAAGAATATACACGTTGCATCACAGTCTTTGCTTGTTTTGAATTTGAGGTTAAGCAACTAAAACTGGAAAGGCTGCTACTGCTAGAAATTGCCCTTCAGTTGTTTTGACAGAAAACAATTTATATTTAACTTGCATGAATTTAAGAATGTTTATTAAGCATTTGCTATGTGTGTAGGTCAGTGACAAGTAGAGTGAGATACGCTTAAAAAGAATCATAGCTACTATCTTTAAGTAACAAAACATTAACATGCAAGTGGGGAAGCAGATGTGGCTCAGGGACTGGGCTCCCGCCTACCACATGGGAGGCTGCTGGTTAGGATGCCGGTGCTTCCTAAAGAAGACAGAGAGCTAGCGCAATGGGCAGGCATAGCAAGCTCTCACAACATGAGACAAAAGAAGAAAAAAACATAATGAGAGACACAACAAAAGCAGAGAGCAAAGGTTGCCAGTGCCTCCTAAAAGGACGGCGAGCTGACATGATGGGCAGGCGCTGTGAGCTGATGCAGCAGGATGAAGCAACAAGAGATGCAAGGAGAAAAAGCATCATGAGAGACACAACAGAGCAGGGAGCGGAGGTGGCTCAAGTGATTAAGTGCCTCCCTCCCACATCAGAGTCTGGGGTTTGTCTCCCGTTGCCTCCTAAAGAAACAAGGAAAGTCGAACAGACACAGCTAGTACAAGCAATGAGGGGATGGGGAGAAATAAATAAAATAAATCTACAAAAAAAATCATGCAAGTGTACATAAAAGCTAAAGGAACAACGTGCTTTGGATGTTCTGAAGCTCTAAGAGAACACTTCCCGTCTGAGGGGAAGTTACAAAGACTTAGAGAACACATCTTGAAGTCTTGGTGAGATTTTAAATTATTAAAGAGTAGTTAAGGAGATTTAAGAGTTTTCAAAATTAAAGTTCTCCATCAGTATCCTCATTTTCTAGTTTCATTGTTTACTGAAAGAGTGAAAAATGATGAAATAATAGCTAAATATAATGAAAGTCTTAGCTACTTTGCTAAGATTATAGTCTACTAGTAAAGCTATACAAATTTGATTTATAAAATAGAATGCCAATTAAATGTATCCGATTTTTCCAAAGAACAAATTTGTTTTCTCATGTTGTGAGAATCATAAAAAGATAATAAAAATAAATAATAAGAAAGCAGTTCTTTCAACAGATAATTATTAAATCTGTCAGGTCAAGAGAAGCCATTTCTTAATCAGAGATAGTATGTGAGTAGTGATTTGTGCTAATTGCCTATGAAAATTAAACAGGAGTTAAGCCACAGAATTAAAATAAAGTATGTGATTATTGTGCTGATTTTGTGTGATTATTGGGAGTACACTGATAGGGCAATTAGGAATCTGCTGTTGTCAAAACAGAATTTGGTATAAAAGACAAGGCACATTATACTTTTTATCTGATGCTAATAATGGAGTATAATTACTGTGCATCAAGATTTTCTGCAGAAAGAGAGAAAGGGAAGGAAAGAAGGAAAAAGAGAATAAGTAAAGGGAGGGAAGAAAGGTAGGAAGGAAGGAAGGAGAAATTACCTGGTCTTAGTTTTAACTCTCCCAGTTATTTGACTGATTTACAGTCCTGCCTCCCATTTTTCGTTTCCTTCTATTCTAATTTTCCTCACCCATTTCTTTACCTTTAATAATGCATCACAACCCTATGCTATGCTTAACCCTCAGTATTGACTGTGGTATGAAACCCCTGCCAAAGTGGAATCAGAGGAAATCATGAATTTCAGGATCCTGAATTTCTTCCTTCTCTCAATCTCATGGGCTTCTTTTCCTTCTGTTCTACACACTTGTTTTTGTCTCCACCACCGAGTTTCCCTTTTACAATTTCTAAATGCCTTTTTAAATGTTTGGGATAATAGTCATGCCAAGTTCTATCCTTCAGGAAAAGATTGAGGCAGTTTTCACTGCTGCAGGGAACAAAGAATTAGAGGAGAGGATTAGATAATACCTTGAGAGCCCTTCTGGTCGCATCCTGCCAGATTTTAAGAATATTCTATCTTTGCTCCCAGTTCCCTCCACTACCATTCTGGTCTTGAAGAATTGGGAAGAAGATGTCATTGTGTCTCAGTGTAGGAATGGTGGCCAATGGAAAACATGGTGTCCAAGTAAAAACAAAACTTCCATTGGTCATACATGACCAAGCCCTTTCTACTTTTTAGTTAAAAGGAATTTTTCTTTTGTTTTGTTTTGTTTTCCAGAAAGGAAAAATAAAGTTTAAGACTTAACTGTCTTACAGTTTGGTGTGAGAGTCTTGGTGATACCAGTTACTTTGGAGTCCAGCTAGACAACTGGAGTTTAAAGTAAGAGGTGTGATTTCTTACGGAGCCCCTTGAGTTTATTCCTTAAACATCTAAACACCCCCACACTGTTGACTAAGAATCCTTCTGCTTTCCATGGGCATGAATTTAATTAATGAAACACAATGGCAAAATTAAATGTGCTACACAATCATTGACTACCATGAAGAAATTTATGCTAAAGTTCAAAGATGTCATGCCACCACTGATGAAAATTACAGTTGATAATTTTAACTCATAGATACTAGAGAGCTAAATAAAGTCAAGCCATTAATTTTTTTTTTCCCCAGAGCTTCTTGGATTTCAGACTTCTACCGTACTGTGAGAATTATATCATATATTTTAGCATATTCTGAAAATTCTTTGAAGTTTGACATGAGAAGGATAAATTAAAATACACAAGGCCAAAAATGTATATATTGAAGGAATACATATTTGTGAATTGATGATTGAGAAATAACCCTAATTTATTTATTTGTATATTTTAGATCTTAAGTCCTTACAATTACACTGCAACTGTTAGAGATGAAAAGAACAACAAAAAAGTAATAAAACAAAACTGTGTCCTTAAAGGACAGTTAGAACTCACCAGGCACAATATGAGCAAAAATCTCATGACTGCTTAATGGGCTCGCTGTTTTTTAGAGGGACATATTGTCTGTTTCACACAAACACTCCCACCCAACCACTCAAATGACTATTGATAGGACACGGATTGTAATAATATAATTTGTTTCTAGGCAGCAGATTATTTCCCTTAGGCCTTCAAAGTCCCATATATATATACTCATTTTGTTTGTAATTCACTGCATCTCAGATTTTATGAGAATTTATCTAACTTATTCTCTGTGGAATGATTTTGTGATATATATGTATATTCAAACTTTCTTTTTTTAAAATTAGTCACATATATTTAAATAGAACTGGAGGTATTGTGGAAAAAATATTGGGGTCAGCGACTTTTCCAAATTTCCATTCCACCATTTTATTGCCTTCCAAGAATAACCTGTTAGGTCAAAATTGAAAAATTTAGGTTCAGAAACTTCAGGAAGTTTCTGCCTTTATCTTTCCACCACCTCTCTCCTTTTCATTCTTCCCTTTTTATGTGATTTCTCCTTTATTTTTAGTACCAAATAACTTTATTTTCAGTTATCGAGGCATTCATAAAAATGTTTAAACACCTTTATATGTGGTTTCACATTAATTAAGTCAGAAATATATGTTTGTTATACTCCCCAAAAGACTACTTAAAAAGAAGCACAAAAACAGCTTTACTAGTCTATAAATTGATCAAATAAAAATCTCTGTATTTGTTAAAACCAACAGCAAAAGCTTATTCCAAACCAAATTACTGGCTTCTTTATACTTACCCTGTGACTTTAATCCCCTTAGATATTTTATTTTATGTCTTATTTTCCCCTTCATAGAGTTATTAGTGGAAAGACAGTTGCCTGTAATGTACTTTTTTTTTTTTTAGGAGGTACCCGGGATTGAACCTGGGTCCTCGTACATGTGAAGCATGCACTCAGCCACTGAGCTACATCTGCTTCCCATGTAATGCACTTTTAACTCCACTTGCTTTGGAGTAAACTAAGTGGTATAGACAAAGGATATTTGTGTATATATATATATGTATTCATCAATATGCAGAAACATTTAGAGTTAGACATTCCTGGAAAAGAATTATCCATCAAATTATCCAAGAGTTTCTTTCACATGGGTCCATCATGGGAATTGTTAATGACACTCACTGCTGGTTTCAGCAGGTATGTTCTTCAGTCTCCTGAGACAACTTCATTTTCACATTTCCATTCAATTGTGTCAGAGTTTTGTGTGCTCCAAGACCAAGGAGTTTTATTATGGAAGGCTTCACTATGGGTGGTCATAGCGCTTTGATTAATTCTCTTTTATCAGGCATAAAATCATTGTTAAATATATAAATATATAAATAAGTGTTTATGTTTTTAATTATGTTTAAAATAAGAATATCAGCAAAGTTGGCATCACTTGTATTTTCATTTTTGGTAATCTGTGGTTAGGAAGTTTAACTGTTTAAGCACTTCATTTTAATTTTAAACATGTGTTTAAGACATAATTTTCTTGGCTGATAATAAATGAACCACTGGTTATATTTAATAATGTCTAGGTATTGGAATGTCACAGCATACCAGAAAAGATGGTACATACTGTCAAATCCAGGATGACAGATTTTATAGAACTGTGTTGCATAAAGATGAGCCCTTTTTGCTACCTTGCAAAGTTGCTATAGTTACAAAGTGTTGCTTCTTGGGAACTTCACTTTTCTTAATAAGAGTAGATACTGAACCCAAAGTCTCATTTATAATGTTCTTAAATCTCCTTTTCGAAAATAACCTCCTTTATAAGAGATTCTGAATTATTTTTATGATCTTTCTTTTTCTTCTTTCCACAAATAAATTATTTTGAACAAAGCAGAGAATGAAAATACTGAGCATATGTTTTCCTTCCAGGCCCTGAAAATTGGAGAGAATGTCAGATCCACCCCCCATCCCAATTGTGTTTTTCACTTTACAGAGAAACCTAGTATTATATTTCTTAAAAGGCAATATGTTCTCAGCTGGCAAACCCCATTTAATGAATACTGTTAAAGCCCACGGATTTGTATGTGTTAGTTCAGCTTAGTTTAAGGCAAGATTGTATGTACTCCTGAAGTGCGTTTGAAACTGTCATAGAGTTTCAAGTTTCCATGAGATATTTGCTTGCTACAAACCCATTAAAATATAATGTAGTCTTGGAAAACATAGTTCACGTTCACCTGGAAGACCACAATGTTGAATATTGGCGCTCTAAGACATGAATGCATGTTCTCTAGTAATATGGCTAGTCTAATTTCCACGCTAAATGTACAGGAAAATAAGAAAGTTTTTCCCCACATTAATGTATTTGCAGTTCTTTGGGGAAAGAAGAATAACTTTTTATCTTTTCTGAATATGTAACCAATCTGTGCTAGAAACCCTACCAAAATATTCATATATTTCATATAATAGAATTTCATTTTGTTATCTATGTTAACATAGTAAATTCCTTGTTAGTAGGATTATGTTTTCCTCATCTTAGTATCTCTCCATTGTGTCTGACTTGGTCCCTTACATTTAGTATGTAGTTAAAAGAATCTAAACAAGTAAAGCAGAAAACAATGAACCAAGATATTGTGAATGTCTATGCATGACAAAATGTTATTGTTGTGATTACTAACAGATAACATATATTGAATGAATAATTTAACTCATTAAATTATTTAGTCCACACTTACCTTATGGGGTAGATTGCATGCTATTTATATTAAAATTATGTGCATTTCTGAAATGAGGAACCTGAGGCTAAGAGAGGTGAAATGACTTGCCCAGAGTACCAATAAGTTCAGAGAGTCATAATTAGTAAGTTCAGAGATTTTAAATAATGATAGGAATGGAATGGTTAAAAGAGTTCGATCTAGTACCTAGAACAGTGCTTCAGTAAAGGGTAGAATAAGATCAATAATTTGCACAGATAATTTTGATAATTATGACAATAATCTAAATTTTGAAATATTACAAGTAAAAAATAAAAGACAGAAAAGGTGAAAATATTTGGAAAGCAGAATTACAGAAAGAGGAGAGAATAGAATAATTCATATCTACGTAAATTGTTTATTTTTAAAAACCACTTATAGTCATTAAAATTTTCAAATTATAAAGAATGATATAAAACAAAAAAAGAGAAAGCCCTTTATTTTCTCTGAACACCACTTCCCATCCCCATAACCTCTGTCATGAAACTCTGTGGGGTTATCTCCAGGATTACTTAATGAAGATAAACACACACATATAAAAACACAAATGTGGTGTTTTAACAAAACGGGATCAACTAGCCCATACTGTTCTGAAATATGCTTTTTTCATTTAATCGTAATCGGCATTTTGCATGTCTGTTTATAGAGATCTACCATCTTCATTTTAATTAAAGCAGGAGACTTTCCAATTTAGAATAATGTAAAAGGCTTACAATTTTACACATTTATTTTTCTTGAATATGAGTTTCGTATATTTATTTGGGTGATAACATAAACTTCCAATATATTATCAAAACTCTCAGTGATTCCTAATTCCTAAACCAAACTAGTTTATTCCTTTGGTTTTTTTTTTTTTTTAATATACGGAGGAATGGCCTTTGCAAACTTATACTTGTTTCAGAATGATTGTTTAGAACTGTCAGAGATTAAACAGTCTTCCAGACATAGGGTGAACACAAGTTCTGCTAATGTAAGTCACAGTATTTGGTGTTCAGTTGGCACTAACTAGCTATGCTAGTGAAACACACTGAAATGATCCTTAGTTGCTTCAGGCAATAATTTAAATCTAAGAATTCCTAAGCACAGGCTTTAAAATACTCAGATTTGATATTACCATATCTAAAATGCTTTGAAGCCCTCCCTCCACCCAAATGGGAATTTACTAAATGTTTCTTACATCGATGTAATTTTTTAGCATTTTAACACACTGTGTCAAATCCACTGACAGGCATTCATTTTCCATGGCCTTGTATCTTGTGTCAGGTAATCTGTGAAACAAGTATTTATTGGGTATTCACCCTATACCCATACCATGATAGGATCTACATGTAAGAAATTAAATAATACTTTAAAAATGGTAAAATGAGCAATTTTACTAAGGGGACAAATAGTAAGCATTTAACATATACTTATAATAGTTATGTTGCAGAGAAAAAAATATGGGTTCTTGACAAGCCAACATTTGTGGTAAAGCCAGAAATGATATAAATTTTTAAAATGTTTTTCATTAAACCATTTTCTGTTATCACGTAGAGAAGGAAAGAAGTAGTTAATAGAAAGAAGGGAAGGAGGTTGAGGAACTAAAAAATAACTTTCAATACATCCACAGTTGAGTGATTTGCTTTCTGAGACCATTGCCTTGAAGTCATTAAATTTTTATATTTTTGATTACCAACTCAGGAGATTACCTCCAATTTCACATATTTTGCAACTTTCTTCTAGGAAAGAGGGAAAGAAATCAATAATTTAATAGACAGGTCATCAAGTGATATTTCTTCAAACCTAAATAATGAATAATTTTTTGGTAGAAGTTGTGGTTGCTATTGCCTCACTCCCAAAGATACACACTTTGAATAACAGAAATGGATTTTTTTGAAAAGAAATTTCTTGAGTTCATTTTAAGTTTTCATTTAGGTATGGTCAAATATCTGTGGGCATAGGAATATTTGGATTGGTAAAAGTCACTCCTGGTTTAACATTAAGTGGAGTACAATTCAAACAGCTTTGATTGATATGTTGTTAAGAAAATAACATTTACCATACAATAAGTTCATTTATATCTATTGTATATATAGGAGTCTGTATTATTTTTCTAGTGTTTTTCTCTTACTCTTATTTTTTTTTTACCTTTTGACTGCTAAATTCGTGCCCGCAAATAAGCAGTAGCTTATTCAAATGCAGCCTTCTAGCTTCATAAGATTTTTAATAAAATATATATTTGTGTTTTGTATAAACTTTGCTATTTTTACTTTTTATTGAAATATAATATGCTTACAGAAAGTAAACTTATCATAAATATGAAATTTGATGAATTTTTTCAAGCTGATCACACCACCCATGTATCCAGCAAGAAACAGCATTCCTAGCCCCCAGAACTGTTCCTTCCATGTCCTTCCTTCCCAGCTTTACCATTGCACCCTTAGGAGGAACCACCATCACGACTTCATGTGAGGTGGACTAGTTTTGCCTGATTACGTGCTTTGTAAAAGTGGAATCATCAAAAAATGTAAGCTTTTGTATCTCACTTCCTCCATTCAAAATTATGCGTATAAATTGTCATTGCCATTGCTATGTAGTGCTGGAATGTTTAGCTTATTGCAGTTTATTTATCCATTCCATCATTGATAAACATTTTGATAGTGCTCAGTTTGGGTTAAAATTTATAGTACTATGTAAATTCTAGGAAATGTCTTTTTGTCAACATTTTCCTTTCTGTATATACCTGGAGTTTTGGGGTCATAGGATGTGCAGATATTTGGCTTTAGTAGATACTGCCAGTTGTCCAAGTGTTTATATTAATTTACACTCCCACCAGCAGGACACGAGTTCATTTTAAGTCTTCATTTAGGTACGGTTAAATATCTCTGTTGCTCCACATCCTTGCCAACACTTCATAATTATCATCTTTTTCCTTTTAGCCATTCAGATGGATGTGTAGTCATATTCCATTTTTGTTTTAATGTGCATTTCCTTGATGCTAATGAAGTTAAACTTTGAACAACAGACACCTTATTTGTTCACTGGCCTTTTAAATATCCACTTTAGTCTGTTCAAGTTTTTTGGCTCATATTTCTACTTTATTGACTGCATTTTAAAATTGATTTGTAGGAATAGTTTACGTATCGTGGATATCAGTCACAGTATGTTTTCTAAGAGTCTCATCCCAGTCTGTGCTTGTCCTTTTTACTGTCTTAAGATTATCTTTCAATCATCAGAAAGTCTTAATATAAAGAAAGTCCAATGTATTATTCTTTCTTTCTTTTATATGTAAAGCTTTTTATTGAACTATGCTTTATTTTTAAAAGATACAGATGTATGTAGATGTTGCATGTGTTCTTTAAATATATACACATAAATATATAGAGCTTTTGAAAAGTAATATATATATCTCAACATGTTTTGTATTGACTATATTGATTACCATCATCATAGAGATGCTGTGGGTTCAAAGGAATCCTTCTTATTAAGTTGAAAGCAAAGCAGGAAATGATGACATGTGTTATAGAAGGTTAAGGTTGCCATTTTGAGGAATTGGAGCAAGAGTACATAGGAGAAAAACAACTATGCTCTAAGCAGTCAGTCTTGTTTGTGTGTGGATGTAAACATATAATACATAATTTATAATATATAATATATACTTCAACATGCAAATGATTCCATGTGTAAATTCAGTTGACACAGCACTTTTACTGAAAGGCCATCCTTTCCTTTCTGAACTATAGCATTGGCTTTATCATAAATCAGATGACTATATATGTGTGATTCTGCTTCTGGACTCTATTCTGTTCCACTGGTCAGGTTGTTTAACTCTGTGGTGACATTATACTTTCTTGATTATTACAGATATGTAGTAGCATTGCTATATGGTGTGATAAGTCCTCCAGCTTTGTTCTGCTTTACCATTTTATTGGTTGTTGTAGGTTGGATTTCCATTTAACAGTCAGCTTATCAATATCTACAAAATATTTTGCTGGGATTTTGATTGGAATTGTGTTGAATCTGTAAAGGAATTTGGGGAGCATCGACATCTTTACACCATTGAGTTTCCCAATCTATGAAAATGATATATCATTCAGAGTTTTAACATTTTCTCAGAATTTATTTTCTGTGCAGATGTCCTGCACTTCTTCTGAATACTTAGTACTTGTATTTTTAATTCCCATAAGTTTCTACTATCTAAAACAAGAGAAATATCATTAATCATTTCTCAACCATAAAAAAGCCTTGCCAAATATTCCTTTAAAAAGTTTACAGAGTTAATACATAAATGGGCTCATAGAATGTTTACTTTTCTATTACTCAGAATATGTTCATTGCTGGCCACCAACTGCTATAACCATCAATTCCAAATCTCAGAGGCTTAACCCAGGAAAGTTTTATTTTCCATTTATATGACATTCCGAAAAAGGAGTCCAAAGCAAGTCAGGAAGATACAATTAAAGTGGAGGAGAGGCTCTGCTTTGCCCATAATTCAAGGACACAGGTTCCTTCCGTCTAATGATCCCACTGTCTTCTGGGACCTCAGAATCTTCTGCTATATTACATTCATCTAGCTGACAAGAAAGAAGAAAGAAAGAGGTAGAAAGAGAAAAACAGAGGGAAGACATAGCCACCCTTAACTGCATCATCCAGATAGAGATAGGTGTATATCTATATTTCACTTAAAGATTTATGTTTGCCACAGCTTTCAGTTTTTCTCAAGTCTCAATAAGAAAGAAAGTAGAACATAGTATGCATGAGATCCATGTTTTCATGTGGTACTTCTTTCCTGGTATTTCTCAGGAAATGTGTAAGATTTTCTGAATCCCCAAAACCACACACACAAAAATCACTTGAGAAACAGCAACATCGAGAAAAGGTATTCAGGGTATTCAAAGGTATTCAAATCTTGTCCTTCGTCATGATTTATAGATTGGCCATCACATATAGATTTTACCAGTTCTAAGGAGTCTACTGATATCAAGTGGAAAGCAAAAATAGAAAATGCTGCTATGTGGAGTAGAAGATTGAGGTTGCCATTTTGAGGAACTGGATCAAGAGAAACATGGTCAGGCTCTCTAAGAAGTCAGTTTTGCTGTATATATTGCCACACTACAAATGGATGTTTATGGCTCTGTCTACTGGTAACAGGGAGACATTCTTCCAAATACAATAAATACTGATATGTTTATACACATTGTATACTTTATACAAATCCTATGAATGATGTTCCAATAAATAACAAGTCTTGGAAGCAAAACATATCCTTAAATTGGCAATTTCAACATATGATTCTGTATAGTGCTGTTAACCTTGTTGGGAGATCCAAATTTTATGTTATTTGAAAACTACCCAATAAAGTTTACTGGTAATATCAGTGCTTGATTATTCGCTGGAGGCTACAATTGTTTGTAGCTACTTTAACAAAAGAAAGGCAAAGATGCGAACGGTAGTGTGGACTACTTTGATGTGAAATATGGAAATGATTTAAAGCCTGAATTAACAAAAGCAATATCATTTCAACAATAAAACCAAACTCAGCACGAGCAGATAAAATGTTTTGTTTGTTCAAAAAGTAAATAAGCTTACATGAAGCACATGTACCCTAATGTCCAACTTGAAATTTATTTTGGATTCACTCAGTAATTTAGCTAGGTCAATGCAAAATGAAAGAAATTTTTTGATGTCTGGAATATTTGTCACAAAACAAAATGGCTACCAGATAGAACAAGCAATGATTTGAGTGCTTTAAAATTTCATTTTTGGAATTATTCTTTTAAAATATTAAATAGCTGATGTATTATCTTTCAGTTTTTAAAACAATGGTATGGTCATTTGCTTTGTGTTAATGGTCCTGTCTTTTAAATGTTGCTATCATCAAATGTCTATCACATAGAAATGATCTCATTTCAAGTTATTGAAAGGTATAATCTTGTCACAACATATTTGTTTATAATAGTAATAAACTATTTATCTCTTTTTTATTTTTACAAAAACCTTTGCAACTTTTGCATAACCCTATCACAGCAAAAAAAATGATCCCTGCTTATTACGGTCATGCATTATTATTTAAAAACAAAGTGCTATGAAAAATACAGAATAATTTATAGATTAAGGAATTTCCAAGAAGTCCTATGAATTCCAATTTCTTGTTCCCAAATCCTGAAGATTAATTATTTGTCAGGAATTTGGAATACTTTTCAAGGGGACAGTAAAAACACTGTGGGTTTATATGGATTCTTTAAATTTATAGCAAGTGATTTTGGGTTCAATCTCTATGTATAAAACATAGTACCTAGAAAACCTTTTATGGTTTGCTGGTTCCCTCTGAGAAGCATGGAGAAAAAATTGCACTGGAGCCTGACAAACAAGGTTTTAAACACTAGCTCTGCCATTTACCAACGTTGTCACTTTGGCTGTTATTTAAATAGTTTCAACCTTAATTTTTTTCAACTATAAAAATTACATGGCAATACTTGCCTGAAAGCTATATTTTGACCAAAAGATAATGCATGCAAAGTACCTGACAAATAGGAGTGTCATAAATGAAATTATTGTGTACTTTTAAATTGTACTAGAGCACCAGAAGATGAAACATGATTCTGATGGTTTTAAATTTGCTATATCTGTATCTGTTGCTAGTGTTAAAATACCACCAAATGTTTTACTTAAAGAAAGGAAATGTATAAATCGATGTCTACTTAAATGTTTGGAAAAATTGATTTTTGATATAGTATGCAACATAACCTAATTCAGAGTCTAGAAATTCATATATTCCTCTTTAAGTTGTTAAGTTAGTTTTGATGGAAATAGTGTTTTATTTTCAAGGATATATGCTTTTGGTGGATGTTTTATTGAAAAGGGTACATAATACAAGAAATTTCTATAGCATTTGAATCATAATTTTCTGTTGAAAAGCATTACCCTCTCGTGTAAATTTCACATATTTTTAATTGTATAAAATCCTATAATTCTTATTTGGCTTATTAGTACATGGGTTTAAACCACTCACAATTCAAATCAGAGTGATACCAAGCAAAAGTGGGTTTTTTTCTCCCAATGCACCTTTAAAGCCAACTCTTGAGATACCAATGTTTCCAAGAGAGAAAGAGCTTAACTGGTTGCACAAGCAGAGGAGCACAGCAGCCTTCTGGCCCAAAACTGCCCCGTTGATCTCCTGATCTGCAGAAGTTTTAATATTCTATAACATCAGGATGCTAATGAATAATTGGGGTGGAGCTGAACACAGGTTCTTTCATTAATAAACATTGAGGGGCTGAACAAGATAGATGGGGATGGGGTAGGAAACTAGGGTCTGTCACAAGGAGTATATAGAATAAAGTTACAAGATCTTTCCTATGGATTTTAAACAGAGGTGGAGCGTGGTTACCACCCCAGTAGTAAGTATACACAAGGGTGGGTTCAATCTAGAATTACTATCACAATAGTAAGCATCCCCAAGTGTGAGGTTAAGTCTAGAGTAACTGTAAATGGGTGGGACCGCTCTAGCCAGCTTTAGTAATTTCAGTAATTAACCTTTTGCTATTTTATAATATAAAGGCATCTATATAATGATGTAGTAATCATAATTAATTCTTAACCCTTGGTTAGAAGAGTACATCACTTTCAAACTCTAATTGATCTTGTCCACACCAAATTTTTCATCTTTTGGAAGTCTGGGTAGAGAGCAAAGAAAACCCCATATAGCCTTTCTTACAGTATTAGTAGTTTTTCACTAACTTTTATTCAGTTTTACTTTAATCAACATCATGAGAGTAAAGACAATCTTAATATTCCATTTCTTATATTGCATTGGAAAAGTAAAGGGTCAGTCTAAATAAAGGAAAGTAGGATTTGTCAGAAAATTTATAGCCCTGCTTTGCTAAAAACATTATTCTCTGCTCTTTATATATTGCTACAGAAATGATTTAAGGCAAGTACTTTTGTTCTTTAAGAGCAAAAGTGTAGGAGATTGGTAAAGAAAACCGGAAATAAAACTGAGAAAATATTTAAGATTAGATTACATATCTATCAGTCTGAGAGTTTAGTGAATTATGCTTTTAAACAGAGAGGATTCTTAAATTGCGGAAATTTGTTTTAGAAAAGTATTTCTTGATTGAATCTCAGAGAACTTTAGATAAATTCTTCTAAATCCAGTCTTCAGTTTGATTTAATGAATTCATTCGATTCAGTTGACCCCAGGCCATTACTTAACGATCCACGGTTATTCCTGACTTCTGGTCTGTATCTCTTGACACCATTACATACTTTGCCTCTACTCCTGTCTCCTTTAGTCATAATTGTTCCCCAGGGCTTGTTTCAGGGATTGTTTAAAGCTTGTTGCCTGTGGCAGCTAATTCTTGGTTGGTTCAGGTTAGTAAAGCTCCATAGCAATGTTTGTTGTGATTAATCGTTTTCTTCTTTTGGTGATCTGCTCTAGTATTATTTTCAGGATGCTTCTGTAGAACTAAGTTCCAAAATTGGTTATCATTGTCAAATTCCATTTCTTTATGTCTAGGAAGGAAACTGTTATTCTGAAAACAAAAGAAAACAGAATCCTTATTTCTGCTATCTGTTCTGATTTCAAGCAAATTCTTAACCATTTGGAGAACAAAAGTTTCTTCTTTGGAATATGGAGAACCATAAAAACCATAATGGTGACTAAATGAAAGCATGTTTTTAAAAAGTGCTCACTCATTCATACAACAAATATCAATTAATTCCTACTGTGTCCTAGGCTGTATGTGGGAGATACAATGGTTAATGGAGCTTTTAGTCTAGTACTTATAAATCTCAAAGCTTTACTTGCAATAAATTGTCATTACTATGGACAGTTTACAAATTAACTTTATTTTCCTTGGGTTTAGTTAATTTTATTTTGTCAACAAAAACTGTAGCATTATCTTGGCCTTCAGAATACATGCATTCCTAATTTCAGTTGGTCAGAGGAGAAATAAAGGGAGATGGCCTGATATCAGGTGAGTAGAGTTAAATTTCCCAGTAGCCCATAATATAAAGTTTCATATATTTTTATGACACTTCCTTAATTCTGATCTTATGCCTCTTGTTAATCAAACAAACAAAAAAACAGCACCTTTGTTTTTAGATCTGCTGTGAGGAAATCCAAAGCCAAAGTTTTAGCTCTTCCCATATCTGCCTGCAGAATTATAGCAGTGAGAGACATTTGTCCATGTCATTGTTCTCCCTGCCCCTGGAATCCATTTCTATTGCTATTACAGAATACTGAGACAAGAGATGCCTCTAAACCAATGTTGAAGAATTTATTTTTATTTCTCCCAAAGCCCAATTTGTGTGTACTGCTGCATGGCAGAACTTAGAACACGCCAGAGATCAGTCCCGAGTAAGGGAATGCCTCAGTATATCTTTTTAAGCTACTCTCCATAGCATTAGGCCCAGTCTGACCTGATTCTTTTCCTGTAGCAGACACTTGGATCCACAGAAGCCAAAAGGCACATCTAGGCATTTCAGAATTGCAAGAAAAGCAAAGGTGGAAGCGGAATTTTAATTGTATAGCCACCCCTTCACAGAATAAACCACAGACAAAACTGGGAAAATATGTCTTGGCAAATGGGTCCCACCATTCCTTCTGGAAACTTTGGTCCTACCTTATCATTTTTTTATACCTTAATGGACTATATGTTACACCGTTATGTCTGATCTTAGGTTATTAAATGCAGGGGCTTGCTTTTTTAAGGAAGGAATTTAAAACATTATGGGAGAAAATAGTTTTATTTGGGAGAAAGATCTGTTCAGAACTACTGACTTTATACTTATATAGAGTAGTATCAAGCCTTACCTCCTAATTTAGAGGCAAAAATAATTGGCAGCAGCTACAGATAAACTAATAAACTGTCCTGGCTTCCTTATAAGCAGGTTCTTTCTAGCATTGAGTTCAGTCCTTATAAAACAAACAAAAACAAACAAATGTATGAACAAATCATTGCCCGCTTTGTAAAAAATGTGATAATCATAGCAGTATTAACATGTTTCTTTCCCAAGTATATCTGATGAAAGATTTCCAGGAGCAATCTAGTAGCAATACCTTCTATCAGATTCTGTGGTTTTCATAAGGAAAACATGGACAAATGAAGGTGTAATTTTTTCTTCATCCGTAATTAAATCCTGATAGCTCCATCACTTTGAAGAGTTGATAGTCTCTCTGATCTCTGGGGTTTGGAATCAGTATGTGTAAAAAGCCAGTAGGCCAGGTCCACGTGGATTTCCAGACAGAACCTAGTGGCTGTTTAGGATGCTTTAGAGCTGTGTGGGGGAGGAGCACTGGCTTTTGTGTATAGTTCAGCAATTGATCAGAGAAACTCATTGACAGAAGAAACAAACCCACTGAACCTTCAAAACTTCTAAAACTACTTCCTGAGTCTCATTCTACTCACAAAAGAATTTCAAAATGGTACTCAGCCCCAGGTGGGTCTGTTTTCTTTTGTTTCCTATGGAAACATAGAAGCAACTAAAAAGTGGGCTCTGATAATGCAGGACTTAAGAAAGTCAAAATTGGTTTTTCTTATTTTAAATTCTTATTTACAGTAACTTTGCAGCTCCCCCTTGCTTTCAGCCACTTACTGAATTATTTGGCTCACACTTATTTAAAAGCAGTATCTGTTCTTTTTCACAGCCCCTTGCCCCCTACTTTGAAAAACAATCTAGAGGCAAGCAAACCTTGAAAACAATCCTTTTGGAATCTAACATTGGAGGTGGAGTAGCAGCTGGTTGGATGTAAATTCTTGTAACTAAAATGTTGATCACAAATTAATGTTTTTGGAATGTCTATATGGCTTCATCTCAGTAAAGCTGGTGCTGAAAAAAAAATTCTTCAATGTTCTTGTGCTCTTCCACAGAGCATGGCTTTGCTATTAATCTTCTCTGACTTGCTGCTAATCCTGACAAGTGTCACTCATGGCTTTAGGAATGTAACACTATAGTGGAGTGGTTCATCAATATGTATTTAATAAATTCTCTATGTTTATTTCTATTCAAATTTATGCATACAACATAATCATTGTCCTGTTCACAGGAAGATTACAGATTAAGCAGAAGGGCAAATTATGAATTCAGGAAACAATGGAAGACAATAGAAATATATAAATTGGCTGAAAACATGTAGGAGTTCAAATGAAGATGGAATCACTGGACTATGGTAGTTCAGGAAAGGTTTGTGGGGATTTGAGAACTTGATCTGTGTGGGGAAAGAAGTTCAGTGTTTGAACAGGCAAAGGGAAAAGTTCACCTATTAAAGTAGAATATTCTAATCCCTGAGACTACTCTCCTTACCATCCTTTCTACCAAGGAATACACTGACCTGCTAAGTACTGAGCCCATAACAGAAAAGCATCTTGAGATGGCTACAGTCCAAATCTGGTTTAATGTGTTTAGAAGGATCAGTAGAAAAAAATAAACTGCAAAGTGGTTTTTAAATTATTATTTGGGTGGTTGCATTACACCAAGCAGGTCATTTAGCATTCAATAAGGAAACCATCCTTCATGTGAGTTGCTTAAGTTTTAATGCAAAAAAAAAAAAAAAAAGATATTAAAGAACAGTAAAGAAATTAAATTAAATGCAAATACTTCAAGAAAAATGAAATGGAAAAAAAAATAGTGGAGCAGGTTTAGCTCAGTGGTGAGCAAGTGCTTCACA